>QLTV01000597.1:733812-750351 GCA_003457575.1 Thermophis baileyi | reverse complement strand
CAATTGAAAGATACAAGCACATGGTTATAGTAATAAGTGGGAAGAGATAGATACTAGTAGGAAGAGAAGAATAATAGTAATACAGTCTTAGTAAATTATTTGACAGTGTTGTAGGAATTAGTTGTTAAGCAGAGTGATGGCATTCAGGAAACACCTGTCTTTGTGTCTAGTTGTATTGGTGTGCAGTGCCCTATAGCATCTTTTTGAGGGTAGAAGTTGAAACAATTTACAGTATGTCCAGGATGTGAGGGGTCTGTAGATATTTTCACAGCCCTCTTTTTGATTTGTGCAGTATACAGGTCCTCAATAGAAGGCAGGTTGGTAGCATTTTTTCTACAGTTCTAATTATCCGTTGAAGTCTGTGTCTATCTTGTTTGGTTGCAGAGTCAAACCAGACAGTTATAGAGATGCAGATGACAGACTCAATAATTCCTCTGTAGAACTTTATCAGCAGCTCCTTGGGCAGTTTGAGCTTTCTGAGTTGGCACAGAAAGAACATTCTTTGTTGTGTTTTTTTGATGACATTTTTGATGTCTATTTTAAGTCTTGAGATATGATAGAACCTAGAAACTTGAAGGTCTCTACTGTTGATACTGTGTTGTCTAGTATTATAAGAGGTGGGAGCATAGGAGGGTTTCTCCTAAAATCTACCCCCATTTCTATGGTTTTGAGTGTGTTTAGTTCAAGATTGTTCCAGTTGCACCACAAGGCTAGTTGTTCAACCTCCCGTCTGTATGCAGATTCGTCATTGTCTCAAATGAGACCAATCACTGTTGTATCATCTGCAAACTTCAGTACTTTAACAGAAGGATCTTTTGAGATGAAGTCATTAGTATAGAGAGAAAACAGTAATGGAGAGAGCACACAGCCGTGTGTGTGTGTGTGTGTGTGTGTACGCTTCACCTGCTGCTTCCTGTCTGTTAGGAAGCTTATGATCCATTTACAACTGTGATCAGGTACAGCTAGAAGAGTAGTTAGTTAGAAGAGTATCTGGAATGATGGTATTGAATGCTGAGCTGAAGTCTACAAAGAGGACCCTTGCATAGGTCTTTGGAGATTCAAGATGTTGTAGGATGTAGTGCAGAGTCATATTGACAGCATCGTATGTCGATCTATTTGCTCAGTAGGCAAATTGCAAGGGGTCTAACAGCAGATCCGTGATGGTTTTCAGGTGGGCCAGCACTAGCCTTTCAAAGGTCTTCATAACTACAGATGTTAGAGCAACCGGTCTGAAGTCATTCAGTTCCTTGATGGAGGTTAAGGTTAAGGAAAAGACGTTTGAAGTGTCCCTATGGGGGTATATTAAATTTATACTTTTCTCACATGCTGCAGTCATTAAATAAATCACTTAACTTACAAATAGGCCAGCCTTAATACTTTTAATTAAGCAGCCTTAAGTATTTTCCTGGACACTTTATGAAGAGGACTGCAGGGTTTGTGGCATGAGAACTCAATTACAAGTCAAGTACATTAAATCTGATCACTCTCTTTTTAATTACAAGGACTAAATTAGCTTTAACGTTAAGAAGACATTTTAACATGGTTGAAAATGGGACTTTCAATCTTGTTCTTGCAATTTAAACTGGGGTTTAAAAAAAAAAGGATTTCTCGTGATCTCTTTCCAGCCAAAGTATAAAATTCCATTCTGTCCTTTTCTAGTCTTTCAGTGTGAATTTTAATATTGAAGTCAAATTTTCTTCCCTGATTCTCTCTTCCCAATGGAAAACTGAGATTATTTCTTCTTCCGTTTCCACTTAATGATCAGACATGTGAGTGGCGTATGTGAAAAGAATTATTGTTTAAAAGAAGAACTATGTTCTTGATTATAGTTCTATTTTTGTTGCAAAAAGTATTGGAAAACACCAAACTGCCAGTGGACAATTGCACTGGAAGTGCTTTGCTTGGTGATGGTAACTATTTCTTTCAAAAATCCCTGGGAAAGTAAACAATCAAAACTCATGGACAACTGGAAACCATTATATGAAGTAATTGTTTCCTTTTAAAACTGTTAAATAAAACATAGCAAATATTAGTATCTCCGTGGCAAATTTTCCAAGGCTTTTGGAACCAGATGTTTTATTTGCCATTATACGGTATAACAAGTTTTTCTCCTAATGGATGCTCAGAATGGATGCTATGGCGGCTGCAATTTGCTTGAGGTGGGATACAAACGTATAAAATTAGCAATGAGATGCCAACTCAATAGAAGTTAAGTCTCTCTGGCTACTTTTTCCTCTCCTTGGATGACCTCATCTCTTTGTCCCATATTATTTTTCTTTGGTGACTACAGTTTTCACATCCCAGTAATTATTTTTGTGTAAATAAAGCAAATATCCATGTTTCCCCATCCTTAGTTTGCCCCTCTAATCATAGTTGGAAGTGATTACTTCTATTTGGCACTATCGATTAAAAAGTGCTATCAATTCAGTTATTGTGCAGGTTTTCTTTTTCTCTTCAACAATTTTTTTTTACTAAAAAAAGCAGTAAGTCATTAAAAAATGCTATAAATGGAAGACATTTCATTGAACAAGAAGTTGTTCCACTGACTAATTGTTCTAACCATTAGGAAATTTCTCCTTAGTTCTAGGCTGCTTCTTTCCTTAATTAGTTTCCATCCATTGTCCTTGTCTTGCCTTCTGGTGCTTTGGAAAATAAGTTGACCCCCTCTTCTTTGTGGCAGTGTCTCAAATATTGGAACCCTGCTATCATATCATCCCTAGTCCTTATTTTCATTAAACTAGACATACCCAATTCCAGCAACCGTTCTTTATATGTTTTAGCCTCCAGCCCCCTAATCATCTTTGTTGCTCTTCTCTGCATTCTTCTGTAGGAAGTTAGAACCTACCCCCCCCCCTCCTACAGGAATAAAATATTTTAGGAACTATTAAAAAGGCAGAATATTATATAGAATATCCCTGGATGAGAAAATGGAGAAACATGTTTTTAGGCAGAAAATAGACTCACTCCTAGTAGCCCCCACCTTTGTCAATGGACCATTAAGACCAGAGCAAACTCACTCATCCCCCCACCTTTGTCAATGGGCATTCTATTCTACATAACAAAGATAGGATTAGCCCTCTGCCCATCTCACTACATGGCACCTGGGAAGATTGCATCAGCCAGCAAGGCTCAAGCAAGCTTGGACTCAGGACAGCCTACAGCAGTGATGACGAACCTTTTTTGGCTCGGGTGCCAAAAGGGTGCACGTGCGCGATAGCGTGCATGCAGGTGCCCACACCCATAATGCCCTCCCCCCATGCATGCGTAAAACCCCCGCGCATGTACACAACCCCCGCGCTGGGTCCCCCCCCCCACGCATGCACACAGGCCTCACTGAAGCTTCCGGTAGGCCCGTTGGGCTGTTTTTTGCTCTCCCCAGGATTCAGGAAAGCCTCCTGAAGCCTGGGGATGGCGAAAAATGGCCCAACGGGCCAATCGGAAGTTCGGAAACGAAACGGAAGTGGAGCTGCCCTACTACTTACCTTCAGATAGTTGCAACCAGGCCTCGCACACCTCGGTCCATTTCTTCTGCAGCCAGCAAGGCTTTCCTGAAGGCCTCTCTAGCCAATAACAGAGCTCCGGATCGATCTGGAGCTCTGTTATCGGCTGCAGAGGCCTTTAGAAAAGCCTTGCAGGCCTTGCCGGCTGCAGAAGATTCTGCAGAACTATGAAAATGAAAGGGGTGACGGGGTGACGCACACAAGTGACCTTCTGGTTGAGCCGTTTTCGCCATCCCCAGGAGGCTTTCCTGAAGCCTGGGGAGAGTGAAAATGGCCGAAAAGAAGGCCAAAAATCAGCTGGCCAGCACGCGCATGCGCGCTGGAGCTGACATAGGGCAACGCCTCCCGTGCCCTCAGATATGGCTCCACGTGCCACCTGTGGCACGCGTGCCATAGGTTCGCTATCACTGGCCTACAGAGTTGCCTCTGCATGGCCCCATGGGAGTCTGACAGCCAATCAGAGTGCATTTCTTGCACAGGAGCAGGGGGCCACAGAGCGGGGCCCAAGAGAGGGCATAAAACCAAGGCACTCTCAGCATCTCACCCTTTTTTCTCTTCTTCAACATCTTCGAGGCATGTGATTCCCCTTTCCCCAGGACCTCAGATCATGTGGTCCTGCTGTCCTCCATTAAACCATCTTTCCAAGCAGTCACCATGCTTCCAGTGTCTTTTTCCCCACTTGGAACCGAACCCAGAAGGATATTCCTTACAACACTTCCTAAAATCTCAACATCTTTTTTATATCGTGACAACCAAAACTGGATGCAGTATTCCAAGTGTGGTCTTACCAAGGCATTATAAAGTGTTATTGAGCTTTTAGTAGCAAAAGCAGTGCCTCAATAAACTGTTTTCATTTACACATATGGCCAGCTTCTAGCTCATATGATTCTGAAAAGTGAAGAAATCTGTATTTAGTGTCTTTGAAAATCTTGAAAGCAAAAAAAAAAATCTTTTTGTGGCTTCCTGTTTAACAGGCATAAGTTAGTACCCTTGGATTCTGCATACAATTAGTCTCTTCCCATGGTCTTCAGACTCTTTTTCCTGTCTTCTACATCTTATTTTACACGCAACCTTTTCCACTGAAGATTATGAAACTCTTTCCCTAGAGAAGTGTGGTTGATCTTTCTCTTCTCAATTTCATTTGAGCATACAACTCAAACATTAAGCTTTGGATGTAGGTTCTTTTTCTCTCTGCTTTGGGCCCACTGTTTGAATTATTATACTATACTGATTGTTGTGGTTTGATTATTGTATTTAGTGGTGGTTTTGTAATAACTTTACCAAAACTACCAATAATTATACGTATTTAGAGACACTGAGAATAACAACAAAATAGCCAGTACAAAATAAATGAAGCTAGACAAGTAAATTCCTAAGTGAAATCAATTAAATTGTAGTAAATACATTCAGATGTGAGATGCAGCTTTCCTTCCAGATTTTGCCATCTGCCAACGGCAATGCAATTTAGAATTTCTTTAGAAAGCTATTGCACAAAATTCACTTTTGCTGACTCTGCCCATGATTTCTACTTTAAAGAAGGTGTCAGTGATCAGAGCATCTAGGACACAGGTGTCAAACTCTGGGCGTCATGTTGCCATCACGTGACATTTTGTGATGTTTTTCCCCCTTCGCGGAGCTGGGGTGGGTGTGGCCTGCATGTGATGCATCTGGCCCGCGGGCTGCCAGTTTCACACTCCTGATCTAGGATCTCTCTCTCTCTCTCTCTACAGGTGAATAATTATCTATAATTAAAAGGCATAATCTACCAAGAGAGGTACATATTAGATTTGTCAAGAAGTCCATTAGAGATGAAATTTTATTTAGAACCAGAGATGACCCGTTGGAATATAGAGGTAGACAATTAATAGTGCTTAAGCAGATTCCTAAAAGGATAAGAGAATTGAGGAAACCCTACCAACCAATAACTTCCAAACTTACAAGGAAAGGTATTAATTTTAGGTGGTTGACGCCAGAAGGAGTCATGGTGATGTGGCAAGAGAAAAGATTTAGACTGGACTCAGTAGAACAGGCAGAGGACTTCTATATACAAAATTTTGGTAGTGAGGATGGGACAGTGGAAAGAGAACCAAGAGAAGAAGGTGAAATAGTAGCACAGGCTATAGGAAAAGAGGAATCCCAAACTAAAGATAAGGATAATAAGAGGGATAGACATGGCATGGTTGACAGTAGACTTAAATTCCGAAATAGAAGAAATTGTAATTGATATAAATTCTTGGGCAGACCACAGTCCAATCAGGATCAAATTGAAAGGGCAAAAGAAAATAGGGAGATGGACATTAAAAAGGGCAATTTTAAATCATAAAGAATTTAGATTGAAAATGGAAGCTCAGCTGGAGTTATTTTTTAAGATAAATAAGAACGAAGACACAAACTGCCAAAATGTGTGGGATACGGCCAAAGCCTATATGAGAGGGATTGCTATTGCCTATATTGCTAGAGAAAATAAAATTAAAAAACAACAACTAAAAAAATTAGAAGAAGATCTCAGTAGAGCTGAGACAGAATTACAAAATGAACCACAAAGACATGAAATTAAACAACAAATTGATTTAATCAAACACAAAATGAATAATATTGAAAAGGTTGAATTGGCGCAACAAATAAAATGTTCCAAACAAAATTTCTTTGAGAACGCCAATAAACCAGGGAGGTGGTTGGCTTATAGAATTAAGAAACAGAGAGAGACAGGACAGATTAGTAAGTTATATAATGAACAAGGAGAAATGATATATGATAATGAAGGAAAGAGGAATGTGGCATACGAATTTTACAAAAAATTATATGAAAATAAAGAGAGTAATAATAAAAATAATATTTTGCAGTATTTACAAAGGGCAGATTTACCGATAGTCTCTCAAGAGATTCAAACGATGTTAAATAAAGAAATAACACCCCTAGAGCTAGCAAATGCAATTAATGGTTTGCCAGTAGAACTATATAAAGTTTTACAAGAATCTCTAAGCCCAAAATTAATAGAAGTATTTAATGAAGTTAAATATAAATATGAATAATGAAGTTACTAATATGAAAATTCCGGTATCATGGGAAGAAGCAATTATAACATTGGTCCCTAAAGAAAATTCTGATTTGGCATATATTAAAAACTATAGACCTATCTCACTTCTAAATTCAGATTATAAAATATTTACGACCATAATAGCCGAGAAACTGAAAAAAATTATGGTAGAATTTATACATACAGACCAAAATGGATTTCTGCCAAAAAGATATATAAGAAACAACATTAGGATAATATTAAATGTTTTAGAATATTATGAGGTCCACAATGAGAAACAAATGGGATTAGTTTTTCTTGATGCCCAAAAAGCGTTTGACAACGTCAAATGGGATTTTATGCTTAACCAATTAGAATATATGGATTTTGGGGAGAATTTTATAAAAATATTCAAAGCAATTTATTCGAAACAAAGAGCTAAAGTGATTATTAACGGAGAAACAACTGAAAGCTTTCAAATCAAAAAGGGTACAAGACAAGGTTGTCCTCTATCCCCACTATTTTTCGTGCTGTCATTAGAGGTATTAATCAGGATAATTTGGACAGATGCCCAAATTAAAGGGTTAGAGATTAAAAAATAAATATTCAAAACCCAGGCCTTTGCAGATGATCTGGTGATCATAATTGAAGAACCCTTGCAATCGGGGATCAGGTTGATGGAAGTACTGGGGGAATATGGAGACATGGCAGGCCTAAAAATAAATAGAGAGAAAACCAAAATGATTGTTAAAAACATGACCAAAATACAAGAAACTGAATTAGTAGAAAGATTGAAGATACAGACGACAAAAAAAAAAAGATATCTTGGGATACAAATAACAGCGAGGTGTGCCACACTTAAAAGTGATAATTACGACAAATTGATCGAGCAAATAAAACTTGATCTAGATGGATGCACAAATCTACAGCTCTCCTTCATGGGAAGAATCGCAGTAATCAAAATGAATGTATTACCTAAAATATTATTCTTATTTCAATGTATACCAATTAAATTAGACAAAGAATTCTTTTGAAATTTAAACAAAATTATACTTAAATTTATATGGCAAGGAAAAAAAGCAAGGATTAAATTAAAATTATTACAGGATTCAAAGGAAAGAGGTGGATTTGGACTCCCAGATTGGGAAAAATATTATCAGGCCACAACATTGATATGGATAAGGGATTGGATACAACTAAAAAAATGAAAGATTATTAAGATTGGAAGGTCATGATTTACAAATTGGCTGGCACGCCATATTATGGGAAGAAAAATATAAACTTCCAGAGACACTATATTAGACGTGCATTGAGAGACGTGTGGGCGAAAATTAAACAACAAAATTATATACAGATTCCAAATTGGATCTCAACATTAGAGATGTATATTCACCCAAAATTCATACATCGGGGGAAAATAATAACATAAACATATCTTAGATGAGAAAGGAGATTTGAAGTCCAGGACAGAACTACAGGAGGAAGGTATAGATTTGGAATGGTGGGCATACTTACAATTACAATCAAAATACAGGAAAGATAAAAAAAGACCCAGGTATAAAAATGGAAACAACAGAATTAGACAAAATATTATTAGGACCAGAAGACAAAATGATTAAGAAAATATATCACTATCTTTTAGAACAAGCCTTATATGAAGAACAAATTAAGGAAACCATGTTATCATGGAGTAGGAACTTTGGATACAATATTGATCTAAATTTATGGCAAGATTTATGGAACAGGAATCGAAAACTTACTCTAGCCACCTCATATAAAGAGAACCTCTATAAAATGCTTTATAGATGGCATTTCCCACCGACAAGATTAGCTAAAATGGGCCCAAATCTTTTGCCCATGTGCTGGAAATGTAAAAAACTACCAGGGACATACTACCATATGTGGTGGGAATGCTCAAAAACACGTGAATTCTGGAACAAAATAAAACAATGGCTAGAAGAAATATTAATGGTAAAATTAGAAAACCTGAACTCTTCTTACTGGGAATTACCGTAGATAAATATGACAAAGAAATATTATATTTAAGGTTACACATTTTGACTGCTGCGAGATTGGCTTTCGCACAAAAATGGAAAAACAAAGATACCCCCACAGAAGAAGAGATTTTATATAAAATATTGTCCTGTGCAGAGATGGACAGACTAACGATGGAGCTAAAAGACAAAAATGAATCAGAATATTTTGAAACCTGGAATAAATTATACTATTGGTGGGAAAAAAGGAAAGTCAGGACTATGAAGTAGCGATATAATTGGAAAGATTTAGATTTTTTTTTCCAAGAAAGATAATGGAATTGATATTGTATGAAATATTTTATTGTATAAAAAAAAGAAAGATACGTTTAGGTAGAGATAATGTATATTTGTATATTTAGGAAAAGAAGCAATTTAATGAAAATATGTAAACCGGATTATCCGTCATGTACTTGTCTTCTTGTTTTAAATGTTTGTTTGTTTTTAATTGTTTTATAAATAAAAAACTTTAAAAAAATAATTATCTATAATTTCTAATCTTTGTTTCCTTTCTATGCTCTGAGACTCTTCTTCTTTCACTACTCTATCCTATTTTTTTGCTAGACCTGCACTTTGTAAATCAAACATAAACATATATGAACCAAAGAACAGTGGTATAATCAAATCTCAGGATACTCTATTATCTCATTTTGTATAATGGTTACCCATCACGATATACTTGAATTCTTTATAGTTGGTACACAATGGCATCAGAATTCAAAATCCATCCTTGAACCATATAGACAAAAAAAGATATTTATACTGTGAGTCACACTACATTCCACCGGGAATTCTTTCCATCAGTGCTCAAGTATGACTCTATTAATATACTCAGCGCAGAAGTGTATCAGCTTCATCAATGTGCTTTGAGATGTTCTTCTTCAGGTCATTTTCTTTTGTGTGAAAATGCTTTTCTTTGCAAGGCTTGTATGACGTTCTGACATCATTTTCCAGACTGCTGAACTTTATATGTTGTTTGAACAGATTCGGATCTTCCCATACTTACAGAAAATCAAGCAAATATAAACCCATCCAAATGCTGCATGCAAGAAATATCTGGAACGTTGTGGTCTTTTCACCTTTTCAAAACATATTCTCCTTCTAAACATCTATGGAGATTCTCAGTCATGCAGGTCATGGTTGTCCCAAAGGTGCTTTTTCAAAAGGCAACTGGACTTCCTTTGTTTTTCGTTGAAGACATTTCGCTTCTCATCCAAGAAGCTTTTTCAATTCTGACTCCTTCTAAACAGCTACAGGCAGCTGCATCATACAACCCATTCCAGATTTGCTGATAAACTTGCTTTCCTGCTGCTTAGTTGTGTTGCTTCCACTCTGGACAGTAAAAGGGAATTAACAATGTATTTTACAAAATAAAGCATCCCCAAAATTATTCACCCTACTGTTCCCTCTCCCACTTTAAAGGGCTATCATGTTGGATTTCTGAATACTGTTGGAAGAAATGTCCATCTGGGTTCAGTTCCAAGTGGGGAAAAAGACACTGGAAACATGGAGACTGCTTGGAAAGATGGTTTAATGGTGGACAGGAGCACATGGCTTGAATTCCTGAACAGAAAAGGCAATCACATGCTTCAAGATGTTGAAGAAAAAAGAAAAAAGCTGCTGGGAGTCCCTGAGTTTTTTATACCCTCTGTTGGGCCCCACCTCAGAGTTTCCTGTTCCTGTATAAGACATGCACTCTGATTGGTGGTTAGACTCCCAGTGGGCGGGGGTCTTAGCTAACCTTTTAGGCCAGTGGTTCTCAACCTGTGGGTTGCGACCCCTTTGGGGGTCGAACGACCCTTTCACAGGGGTCGCCTAAGCGCGCGCTAGCCCGCCATCTTAGTGCCACGCCCCCTTTGTCAATTCATCGTGCACGGGAAGGAGGCGGGAGGGGGTCGCGGCGGCAGGGAGGGGGTCGCGGCATTAGGAAGGTTGAGAACCACTGTTTTAGGCTGTCTCCCAGGCTTGTTTGAGTGCTGGTAATTTTCCAGGTGCTATTTGGTGAGTTTCTGTTTGCCTGTTTACCCTGAAGAAGGTAGATTTTTGTTATGTAGAATAGACTGGCCCAGGCCTTCTAATGGCCCATTGACAAAGGGGGGGGGGGAATGAGTGTTTCCTGCCTAAAAAACATGTTTCTCCATCTCATCCAAGGAAATATAATATTCTGCCTTTTTAATATTTCCTAAAATATTTCGTTTTCTAGGAGAGGGGTGGGTTTACTTCCTACAATACCATATCTTTTTTTAAAAAAAAGCAAGAAATGGCTGGCTCTAATGACAATTGAAATTATTGACCTCCTGTTGAGAGATGACTCTTTACAAGGCAAAGCACAGATCAGAATTTCAAAGTTCACACGTGCTTTCAATTTGTCCCTCGAATGGCAATTTAACCAAGAAGACTTATGGCTTCTCTGAGTAGAAAAACAGGGAATTAATTATTCAGCTAGGAACTCAGCTGCCACAATTCTGCAAGGAAGATGAGAGGTTCCTGATACTCAGGGATTCCCCCCCCCCATGCCCCTCTTTATATGCAATCCAGCCCTCCAAAACAATCTCGGCAACCTCTTCTGCTTGCTATCATTAACATTACCGATAATTGCTTTATAGATTCTGTTATTTTTCTTCTTCTTTTCTTATGGATCTTAAAGCACGAACTGGGTATGTGTGATGCTCTGTCGTTTGGCTTAGTCATTGTTCGTGAATACTGAAATGCAGGGACCACAAAGAAAAGAAAGCGGAGAAACCACACTCCAATATGTGATGAAGAATTAGAGAAATGAATTTATGAACTTTGGTAGAAGGTTTATTAAAAATGGGAAAATGGATGGATATACATGTAGTCCTCGACTTACAACAGTTTGTTTAGTGACCGTTCAAAGTTACCACCTCACTGAAAAAAGTGACCTAGGACCCTTTTTCACACTTAACTTACGACCGTTGCAGCATCCCCAGAGTCACGTGATCAAAATTCAGGACTCTTGGCAACTGACTCATGTTTATGACGGTCGCAGTGTCCCGGGGTCATGCGATCCCTTTTAGCAGCCTTCTGAGAAGCAAAGTTGATGGGGAAGTCAGATTCACTTAACAACCGTGTTACTAATTTAACCACTGCAGTGATTCACTTAACAACTGTGGCAAGAAAAGTCATAAAATGGGGCAAAACTCACTTAACAAATGTCTCACTTTATGACAGAAATGTTGGGCTCAATTGTGGTCGTAAGTTGAAGACTACCTGTATTTTAGGATGTTCATGGGAAACAGAGTGGCTAATGTGTGCTCCATATTGAGGAATGAAAGTTTTTTTTTTTTTCCGGGAAGCTATAGAGTTGATATAGCACGAGGATCATAGAAGTAAATTGAATGCATTGAGAATATTTGTGTACTACGACTACAGTCGTGGTGGGAGTGTTGAAGCACTTCCAGGTTGAAAGGATTGAGCAGTGACAACACCGTTGCCCGGGGGGTGCCCAGTTGGGGGCTCCTTTCATTTCCCCATTAGGTTGCCTACCGAAGTGGTACCTGTTTATCTACTCGTGGTCACCTGCTTTTGAACTGCTAAATTGGCAGGAGCTGCAGCATGTGACAGGACTTCACCCCATCCCGTGGCTGCTCAAATGTTTTTGTAAGAAGTGTATAGTCAAGAATGAATGGAAGCAGAATGAGCATGGATTGGATGCTAAACTGACCATCCAGGACAAAGAAGTACACTGAAGTGGTTTGAGCATATAGAGCAGGTGTGTCAAATTCAAGGCCTATAGGTCGAATCCGGCCTGTGGGGTGCTTAAATCTGGCCCATGGGGTCGGCCTGGAAATAGCAAAGGACCGACCCGCGGTGCCTCTGGAAGCCTCTGACGGCCTCCTGCAGCATTCTGTCGGCCAAAATGGGGCACACACCTCCCCCACGACCAGCCCGCAGAGAACTACAATGCTGATCCGGCCCTTGAAAAAATCCAGTTCGACACCCCTGATATAGAGAGAATGCATGAAGAGTGAATCACAAATCAAATATATAAACCAAGAATGAATGGATGAAGAGAAGTGGGAAGGTTGAGAAGCTGCAATTTCATGGATTTCATGAGATCTCAAAAAAGGCAATAAGTTGAAAGAGCAAAAAACATTTGTAAAGCTTTTGATGTATGGATGTGGTAGGATGGTTCATAAGATATTACACTCTGTGTGTGTGTGTGTGTGTGTGTGTGTGTGTGTGTGTGTGTTGATATAGACAATGGTGTTGGTGTATATTAGATTTCCTTAGGTCACTTCTTCTTCCTTTAATTTATTTTGCTCACTACTTGCTACTCTCTTTCTGTTCTTTGCTTAATTCTGCTTATCAAAAAGAAAAAGGAATTATATATGTATATAGGAGTCCCAGAAAAATATGCAGTTCTTAAGAAAGTGAAACACTGGAAAAGATTGGTTTTGTGTTTTTTGGGGCGAGTGGGCTTTTTTTGAGATCACAGTGATTAAATTTATTTTGCTTACTGAATCATGAGGCATATTGTAAAATATTGCCAGACTTCCATGAAAAGAATATAACCACAGTTATTTAATTTCTATATTACCTTTTCTTTATATAACTTTACAAGAAAATAATGCCATTTTTAAATCTATCACAATTAAACCATAAATCTTGAATGTACATGTACATACACCCTTCCTTTCCCCCCCCCTTTTTTTTTTCAAGAAAAGCAACATCACAGATTGGTATGGTTGTTGCTGTACAAATTCCTAGGGAATTAAAATTGAGAAAAGATTTGCAAGTATTCTGGATAAATAAATGGCAGTGCTCAAAGAAGCATTGATGAAGCTGCTACTATTTAAAAGATATTAAGATGTTTAAAAATATTAATAATTTACCTGAAATCCACTACTATTGCATTTTAAGCATGACACTTTTTATATAATTGTTATTAAAGATGTTTAAAGAAAGATAAAAACTAATATAAATTAATATAAATTAAGAAAAAGAAAAAAGTGCAAAAAGTAAAAAAGAAAAAAGAAAAAGAAAAATGGAAAATAAAGAAAAAAGATTCAAAGAAGTAGCTTCTCGTCTTCTTTATAGCAGTATAGTACTTATACCTTTATATAGGTATAAGTACAATTATATATTTATCTCTTACTCTATGGTTACAGCATAATTCTTTCTATAATCTATCCTGTCTAATTATCAAAACCATAAACCATACAGTCATTTTTTTTCTGTTTCACATAAAAATTATTTAAGGGATTTCCAGTCAGTAGTAAATGTAGATATTGTAGGAGATGACGAAGCAGAGTCCAAGGGAGGGGGTCAAACACAAGTCCCTGCGCGCCCACAAGAGATCTAAGTCCAGCCCACTTTGAATTCCTTCTTATCTCCCACTCATTTCCCTTGACTGTTAGTAGGTCAGATTTTTGTACAGAGATTAAGTTTGCAATAAATCTTTATACTTATTTGAACTGCCTGGATCTGCTGATTTCCCTGGCGCTTGACAGATATTGTCTTTTCTCTGATTAAACAGGTCAATTTGGCCATTTTAGCAAGTTCCATCATCTTATCATTGCTCCATTGTGGGCATTGTTGAATCTTTCAATTTTTGTGCATAGAATAATCTTACTGCAGTGATCATATAGAAAAAGTAAAGTTTGTCTATCAATCCCAAAATAAAAACTTTTGGTCTCAGTTGTATATTAATCTTTAAAATCCTCCGAACATCTATATCAGAGGTGGGTTCCTCCTGGTTTGCACCGGTTCTATAGAACCGGTAGCAAACTGCTGGTGATGTCATGGAGCTGGTTCTGTCGGTGCCAATCCGTGGACGCCGCCATCTTTTTTTTTATTTTTTTGGGGGGGGGGGATTTTTTTTCTTTTTTGGAATTTTTTGCTGATTTTTTTCTTCTGCGCATGTGCAGAAGCCGAGTCCCTGGCACTGCGCATGCGCTGCCATATTGTTTTTGGCTGGGTTTTTTTTTTGAATTTTTTGACAATTTTCAGCACTGTGCATGCGCGTCCGTGTGGCGAGGCCACGTGGCACGGCCATGTGGCGCGCAATGCACGCACAGCCACGCAGCGCAGGAGGAAGCGAACCGGCGGCGAGGTAAATTAGAACCCACCCCTGATCTATATGTATTTGAATCTGGATTTTCTAGCTTTTTTATCTCGCTTATGATAAAAGGTCTGTTCTTGTTGTTTACATTTCCATCACAGAAGGAGGAAGGATATTATGTATTTTAGTTGCCTTGAATTATTTATAAAAATAATAAAAGCAGGATAAAAAAACTAAAAAGGTGCCTTTCTACATTGTAGGCAATTTCTCTTGTGCCATATACCAATGGTGCATCATTTTATAAAAATTCTCCAAGATTATAACATAATCTAATTCTCAGTCACATCTTTTCCCATTGTTCTATCTGTAGATTATAACCAAATTTTATCATGCATTTCTTTCACTTATGTTTCAAATTTCAGTAAAAGTTTATACATTTTAGCAATTACATGTTCATCACTTGTTGAAACAATTCTGTTTCAAACTCAGTTTTAACACATTCAAAACCATACATTTTTTTTACTTTAAAATCTAATAAATTTTTCGCTTCTCAAGAAGTCCCAGTTTAACTGATCCTTGGAGGTTATATGTGCCAGATTAATTTTCTGTGTGAAATTTTGTTGAAAGTAATACATTATTTAAATGGCTTTGCCCAGGTTAGAAAAGGAGACAATTTGAGGTTGTTTACTTTAGTCTTCTCCTGCAGGTTTTAGTTCCAATCTATGGGTTGAGTGATTCGGATGAGTAGCTTTAATAACTTGCTTTCCCAGAAGGAGGGTTAGCTATTTTTGAGAAATTGCTTTTAATCCCTTCACCCCCACTGGTTCCTTCAAGAATACCCAAGGTAAACTGACCTTTGTTTTGTTTCTTGTAATTCTGTTTCTCTTGGCCCTATTTCGATGGCATTGAGACTCCAACTGGCCAAACCAGCAGGGATACTTTTAAGGTAACCGAGGATGTGGCCAATTAGAGACAAGGCAATGTGAGATAAGTAATGTCTGTTGCTGGAGCTCATTCATATGTTATGATTTTCAGGGACTGTGTTTTGCTTTTATTTCAGGAAATCATCCAATAAGGTGTCATTGAATGTGGAAGAGTAGAAGAACCAGGCCTGCGACACTTTTTCCCTGCTGAAATCTTATTCTTGATCAGGTTCCTTGCACCTGCAATTTAAATGAGCAAATATTATATTTGCATTTCAATTCATCTTCTCTTTTCTCAGCAGTGCAAATGTCACAAGAAACCTAATCCAGATTAACTGCAATTCAGAAATGGTGTCACTATTCTCTCCTGCATATCACCCAACAGTGGGGCAAACATCTGCCAATCATAGCATTGCTGCAAAAATAAAGTGGGACTGGCTGTGGGAAACTGACACTTCTAAGTTCATTCCTGTGAAATTACTATGCTAATGACTATTACTATAACAATTACTATATTCTATTACTATTAAAATATTTCCTCTGTACTGCAGCACATTGTATAATATATATTGTTCAAGACAAGGTTAAAATACCGGTACAAAACTAAAAAAAAAAAATCCAAAAAACAAACAAAAATAAAAAAAATCACAAAACAATCAGAACATTAAAAGGGTACATCAAAAACAACAACACATATACATATTGTTAGATAGTGGGTAGAGATGACAGGAGACAGACTTCCAAAGCAGCTCTTTATTTCAGCTCTTGTATCAGCAACCAGCAAAGAGCAGTCTGACAGCTTGCCCTTTTATAGGGAGCTGTCAGACAGACCAGCCAATAGCGTTTGAGCTTTTTCCCGCTCAAACGCTGGACCTGGTTGGAACCATGTAACACAGTTTAAACAGTTAGAACATAACACCCCTCCCCTCCTGGATGGAGCTGTCCAGCATACGTAATCACGCAGGTAGGCGGGGCGTCTTGGAGCCCTACTAGACCTGCGCAATTCAGTTGGTGGTGAGGCAGCGGCCTGTGCGGACAGGTC
>QLTV01000597.1:686335-723491 GCA_003457575.1 Thermophis baileyi | reverse complement strand
TCTTTCCTTCCTTCCTTCCTTCCTTCCTTCCTTCCTTCCTTCCTTCCTTCCTTCCTTCCTTCCTTCCTTCCTTCCTTCCTTCCTCCCTCCCTCCCTCCCTCCCTCCCTCTCTCCCTCTCCCTCTCTCTCTCTCTCTCTCTTTCTTTCTTTCCCAGAATCAAACAAAGGAGATCTGAAATGTTATTACTAGTCAGTAACAAACCACATTTGTTACTGTGTCTGCATGTAACAAATTATCCATTATTCAACTAACATTGCTAATAGGTTGGTTCATGCATAAAAGAGTAACAAATGAGAAACATTGGCATTTTTCCATTTGAGAGGTTGTATAATTTACCCTTCATCAACCTCTACTATTTCCTGAAACTAGATTCAAAGAAGATGAACACAGTTTTAACATTTGAAAAAGTCATCAATAACTTGGGCTATGCTGAAGACACTCCCATTAGGCAAAGGATCTGCAAGCTCTAGTAATAAAAAAATCAAAGAGTACAGTGAAAAAAAGTGGGACTAAAATTAAATATAAAGAAGTTCAGACTAATGACAACCCTACAAAGACCAGACTCATGTAAGCCGTGGCATTCCCTGTGATGCTCTATGGAAGTGAAAGTTGGCCTTTGAAGAAACAAGATAGGACGAATGTTGATGCTGTTGAACTTAGGTGTTGCAGAGTATTCTTGAGAATACATGGAATCAACCAAATGAATCAATGAACAAATTAATTCACCCAAGACCAGGGCTCAAATTATCCTACTCTGGACATATTAAGTGAAGACTAGGTTTCTGGAAAAGGCCCTAATGCTAGGAAATGCAGAAAGAAAGAGAATAGAACAACGGGCAGCAAGAGGGATGGACTCTGTAACACTGGCAATGAATGCACACTTGGAAAACGAGAAAAAAATGTGATCACTAAGAATCAACAACAACTTGATGGCACATAGTAATCTATCAACATCCATGTGACATAACTGGACAAATCAGCTAAGAAGTTTTCAGACTGCTTTCATACCATCCACTCTGCATACTATTTTCTGTGGTTGGCAATAATCTTTATTCAGCTTAGCATAATTATTAAAATTATTGCATAGCTTTTTTTAAAGAATAGAATGCTAAAATTATTTAGAAACACAGGACAGGAGGTTGTAGTTTTGGACAACATTCGTTCTAACAGCCATTTTTTCAGGCACCTTAATGAAGGATTATGGTGAGTTTACAGTTACTCAGAGGTGGGTTCCTCCTGGTTTGGACCGGTTTGCCCGAACCGGTAGTGACCCGCTGGTGACATCACGGTGACATCACGGATCAGGTTCGGTCGGTGCCAGTCCGTGGGCACCGCCATCTTTTTTTTTGAATTTTTTTTGGATTTTTTCCCTTCTGCGCATGCACAGAAGCCGAGTTTCCAGCACTGCGCATGCGTCGCCATCTTGTTTTCAGCTTTTTTTTTGGAATTTTTTAATTTTTTTGGCACTGCACATGCGCAGGTGCGCAAAGCGCGTGCGCGCCCATGAGGCGCGGCCACGCAGCGTGGGAGAAAGCGAACCGGCAGCGAGGTAAGTTAGAACCCACCCCTGGATAACTTACAACTCTTCTACTTGATCTGCAATTTCCTTTCCTAAACTTCTGCCTTGTCTCATTGTATTTTGTCCTCTTACATGTTGCTTTGTTGATGGTTAATGTGAATTTGGGAGGAAAATAACAAGCAATAAATGCCACCAAATCAGGATTCAGCTGTTCTTAAACTATACAGATTGTTTGAATAGAATTCAATCTTTCTAGACTCTGGCAGTGGTAAAGGGTGCTATTAAAGTAAATGTACCAATTAAAGAGCTGGAGAGAGCACTGATGATGTTACTTAGTTGGGTGATAAAACATCTGCAGGAAAATAACCAAACTGAGAGAGCACCAAGGACCCTAAGCTAAATATATCTAGATAGCAATGTAAGGTAGCATTTCACTAAGTGTTGGAAGAAACTCTAGTTGTTGAAACAGAATGAAATAGATGTCCTTGTCCACATGCCTCTTCTTCTTCTGAACAGCCATTTTAAAGAAAGGAATGTGACTTTAATAGCATAAAGAATCCAGCAATTAGTAAGGGTGAGGAGCAAAGTTGAGGAGCAGAACTAGGTGAATTTGGAAAATGGGACTCATAGAGTCATAAAATGGGTAAAAAAGATCTAGCGAAAGACCTGCTCCATTATGTATCTGCCCATCGACTAAAGTAGTGGGGAAAACCTCTGGAGAACGTTGCATCTGCTGAGGATTTGCTATGCAATGATCTGAAGGAAGGCATTTTTATACACAGGTCTTGTCTGTAACATTTCCTCCCTCTAGAAATACAGGGGGGGGGGAAACCCCAGCTCTTGGATAAAATGGTGTGCTTTTGTGTTTCTGTCTAGACAGTTATTGTTGTTCTGCCTTCATAGGCTTTTAGAATAATAACATTATTATTGTTTTAGTTCAGTGAAATGAGTAATTTAACTAAATTGTACTTTTACTTTGAGATTCTTTAAATGAAATTGTGGAATATGAATAGTATAAATTACAGGCTGAAGCAGTGCTTCGGATTTAAAGACAAAAAAAAAAGAAATGTTCATAGTGGCAAACATTGCACCTGTCTGCAATCCTGTCTCTTCCCCAGACTGTTCTGCAGTCTGAATAATAAACAAATAGCAATTATTTTATTGGTAGATATTAAACTGTAGCAAAACCAGAAAATGTGCAGAAAACGGTAACTCATGGTATTTAGCTTTTATTGCATATCAGATGGTTATTTAAAAATATATACATGATGTAGCCAATGGTTTACAAGAGAACCCAAAGTTAATTTATCTTTTTTCATTCCTTCACCTTTCATCCATTATGCTATATCCTGATTTTGAAGATCTAATACTGCTCTATGTGCTGCTGTTTCGCTCCATGTAAAATTGTCTTGTGGTTTATTCCAATGTCTAGTTATTTGTCTATGTAAATGACAATAGAATAGAATAGAATAGAATAGAATAGAATAGAATAGAATAGAATAGAATAGAATAGAATAGAATAGAATAGAATAGAATAGAATAACAGAGTTGGAAGGGACCTTGGAGGTCTTCTAGTCCAACCCCCTGCTTAGGCAGGAAACCCTACACCACTTCAGACAAATGGTTATCCAACATCTTCTTAAAAACTTCCAGTGTTGGAGCATTCACAACTTCTGGAGGCAAGCACTGATTAATTGTTCTAACTGTCAGGAAATTTCTCCTTGGTTCTAAGTTGCTTCTCTCCTTGATTAGTTTCCACCCATTGCTTCTTATCTTACCCTCAGGTGCTTTGGAGAATAGTTTGACTCCCTCTTCTTTGTGGCAACCCCTGAGATATTGGAACACTGCTATCATGTCTCCCCTTATTTCTGCCCTTATCTTCTGTCAAGTCACAGCTGACTCCTGATGACTCCAATGATAAAAGCTGTTTAAGTTGTCCTTTGGTGATGTACAAAATTTTTTGGTGCATTCCTGTGGCTTTGTTCCCTCCATTTCATGCACTGTCTGCCTCTTTTCCTTCTATCCAACTTGCCCATCATAATCATCTTTTCCTAATAGGTTCATTAGCTTTCAGGGTGTGTCCAAAGTACAGTGGTTTTGGTTTTTCGCAATCCTTGTTCTCAATGAGTCACCTGGCTTGATTCTTCTAGAATTGGATATTTGGGGGCTCTTGGCTACCTAAGAAATGCAAAGCAGCTTTCTCCATAGTTCAAAAAGAGCCAAGACATTTTTATTTTGATATTGCTGTATCCATCCATCCATGTATCATAACTGGGAAGATAATTAAATTGGCTATGCTAACGTTTATGATAATTGAAATACCACGGTCTTTCTATCCACCTGATAATAGCTATATGGACCGTATGCCAAGACTGGCTACATTCTGTCTGAAAACAGGAAGAAGGGGTTGGACTTTAAAGGTGACCCATACTTGCCGTATCACAACATCATCTGCAGAGTTCTGTGGCATTTTATAGAACTATGTTCCCTCTCACAAATAAACACATCCTGTTGTTATTGCCTTTCATGGCCTGTGACTGATTATTCATCAGAATCTATCTTGCTTGTGTAGTAGCTACCATCCTTATCTGCAGACTGTCTCAACATTCATCATCTGTAAATGTACCCTGTTTCCTTGAGCTAAGGCATGGAGAAATGTCATTTACAGATACGCACTTTGCATGAATTAGACTTTTCTTCCTTTTTTTTCTTGAAGCAGCCAGTTTAGCGCAGAGGCTAAAGCATCAGGCTAGAAATCTGGGAACCATGAGTTCTAGTCCTGTCTTAGGCACAAAGCCAGTTGGGTGACCTTGGGCCAGTCTCTCTCTCAGCCCTGGGAAGAAGGGCAAATGACTTCCTAAATCTTGCCAAGAAAGCTTCAGAAACTTGTCCAGCCAATCATCAGGAGTCAAGACATAATAATGGAATGGAATGGTGTGGAGAGTGGAGAGTAGAGAGTAGAGAGTAGAGAGTAGAGTAGAGTAGAATAGAATAGAATAGAATCTGGAAGGGACCTTTGAGGTCTCCTAGTACAATCCCCTGCTCAAGCAGGAGACCCTATACCAATGGTCCCCAAACTTGGCAACTTTAAGACTTGTGGACTTCAACTCCAGAATTCTCCAGCCAGCATGGGTGGAGAATTCTGGGAGTTGAAGTCCACAAGTCTTAAAGTTGCCAAGTTTGAAGACCTCTGCCCTATACCATTTCAGACAAGTGCCTGTCCAATCTCTTCTTTAAAACATCCAGTGATGAAGCAGCTACAAGTTCTGAAGGCAAGCTGTTCCACTGGTTAATTGTTCACACTGTTAGGATGTTTCTCCTTAATTCCAGGTTGCTTTTCTCCTTGATTAGTTCCATCCATCATTTCTTGTCCTGCCCTCTGGTGCTTTGAAAAATAAGTTGACCCCCTCTTCTTTGTGGCAACCCCTCAAATACTGGAACATTGCTATCATGTCACCCCTAGTCCTTCTTTTCTCTAGACTAGCCAAACCCAATTCCTGCAACTGTTCTTCATATATTTTACTCTCCAGACCTTTAATCGTCTTAGTTGCTCTTCTCTGCACTTTTTCCAAAGTCTCAACATCTTTTTTGTAATGTGGTGACGAAAACTGGATGCAGTATTTCAGGTGTGGTTGAGACTTTGAAACTGGCTCAAAAGCACACTCCCCACCCCCCAAAAGAGAGTATGGACCAAGGCTGGTTATCTGATGAATAGCAAGGACATCCCCCACTCCTACTTGTAGTAGAACAACTAGATTTGCCAGCATTTTATAAATGATTGTATATTCACTGAGGATGCAATCGCATATAAAATTATTACACAAATTTAGCCTTGCAAAAGCCAGAGGCAATTTCTTTTGAGTCAGTCTATGAAGGATTAGGCTATAGATCAAGCTGATATTCATAATATGATTTGGAAAGAATTCCATCTTTTCAATGTGATATATTGCTGGTTTCTGAGATTTAAAAATCTGTGCCGTATTATATGAAGAAGCTATTTCATAGTGTTCAGATCTAGATGTATTTCTAGAATGGTGCATTCGCTGACTTTCCTCACAAAAAAAACCCATCAAAATAAATTTCAATCAATCAGAATAGAGCTGGAAGGGACCTTCGATGTCTTCTAGTCCAACTCCCTGCTCAAGCAGGAGACCCTATACCAGTGATGGTTAACCTTTTTGGCACTGAGTGCTGAAACTGGAGCGTGCGCGCCGGAGCGCCAGAACCCAGAAAAACAGCTGGCGACGGCGTGCATGCCCACAGAGAGGGCTCTGTCTGCCACCTCTGGCACGCGTGCCATAGGTTCACCATCACACAGCCCTATACCATTTCAGACAAGTGACTGTCCAGTCTCTTCTTAAAAACCTTCAAGTGATGAAGCACCCACAATTTCTGATGGCAAGCTGTTCCATTGGTTAATTGTTCTCACTGTTAGGAAGTTTCTCCTTAATTTCAGGTTGCTTCTGTCCTTGATTAAGTTCCATCCATTGTTTCTTGTTCTGCCCTCTGGTGCTTTGGAAAATAAATTGACCCTCTTTGTGGCAGCCTCTCAAATACTGGAATACTGCTATCATGTCCACTCTAGTCCTTCTTTTCTCTAGACTATATTTATATTTGTATATATTGTAACATGTTAGGGCACAGAGTATCTTACAAAAGCAAGGATGATAATTAACTAAACATTCTAGAAGTGTATTGGTAATTTTTTTGTTTTTACAAAATTTTCAAAATAAATAGTAAATTTATGTAAATGTAAACAGCATAAACACTAACACTAATCAAAAGGAGAGAAAACAAGGAAAAAGGAGAGAAATGCAGAGAGAACAAAAAGAAGTAGAAGCTTCTGATTTCTTCTGCAGCATACTGCATATTTACAAAATGAACTCTTACTTTATAGTTAAAATGAAAAGAAAAAGCTCACTTTTTTCCAGTATCTTATTTTTTTTTAATAATCAAACCCACCAATCATACATGCATTCTTTCCATTTCATACAAAAAGTCTATAAGGTATTTCCAGTCACTATAGATGTATTGTTTTTTTCCTCCAATCAAAGAAGTTATTTTATTCATCTTTGCAAGTTCCATCACCTTCACAATCCATTCCTCCATTGTGGGTAGTGTCAAACCTTTCCATTTTAGAGTATATAATTAGTCTTGCTACAGTTGTAAAAAAAAAATATCCCATGACTTTTTTTCTAATTTCTCTTCCATTACTTCTAAAGGAAAAGCCTCTAGTTTCAGATCTATTTTAAACTTTAGAATCTTCTGAATTAGTGTATGTATTTGTATCCAACATTTTTTGGCTTAAAAGTATATGCCTACCTTATGTTCAGCTAATGGAAAGATTTAAGCTTGATGGGAAGAATTATGAATTTGAAAATGGTAAGGTGTGAATTTTGTGGTGCTGGCATAAATTATTGTGTATACCATGGACAGCCAGAGTAACTAACAGAGAGGTGTTAAATCATAAAACCAGACACATCACTGGAAGCTAAAATCATAACACTACGTCTGATTTACTTTGGCCATATTATGCATGTGAATTCATTGTAGAAGGCAATGATGCTAGGAATGGTTAGTGGAGAAAGAAAAAGGGGCAAACAAAGAACACGCTGGCTTGATGACATCAAATCTTATGCAAAGTTGAACATACAACTGCAAGAAGCTGTGATTGACAGGGTAGCATGGAGAGCACTTGCCTATAAAATCATCAAGAGTCGGACACGACCAAATGGTTGAAAACAAACAAAACAAGATTGAATTTCAAGTGGAATTGTGTACAACTGACGACCATAGTATTGCTATCATGTACAAACTTTTATTGAAAATGGAAACAGAGAATGAACAAGTTAAAGACTATATAATAAAAGAGGCAAACAATTTTGGATTATGTATTATTATTATTATTTATTATATTTTTATGCTGTCCATCTGGATCAGTTGGAGAGTATGTGGAACAAGAGATTGAAATATACACTTAATTACAACTTAAAGAGAATTTTTATTACAATGATATATCATTGGTACATGACCCCATACAAATTGTCAAAAATGTATAAGAGGAATTTCAAATATTTCTTGGAAATGTAATCGCTAATGTGCATTTGAAGTAAGACTTGCTTTGGGAAGAAAGATTGTTATAATGTCTTTGGCTTCTGTTGCAAAAATTGTATTTTAAACATAATTTACCAGTTTAGACTCTTTCTTTTATGACTATATAAATCAGTGAGGTTATTTCTCTAGGAGTTCTTATGAGAGATAATTTTGGAAATGACATGGTATTCTTATTAGGTGGTCAACATGGTGAGTATTGCCAATTAATAAAATGGCTTCTCTAGTGGCCCGACAGTCACAAAGTACCAATTTACCAAAAAGTGAACTGCAGAGATTACTTCTTGCCATCTTTATTTATTTATTTGGAAAATTTATATTGCCGCCTTACTCACTCATGGTGACTCAAGGCAGCTTACAGGAAATAAAAACACAATATAAAAGAAATAAAATACCAGTAATAAAAATAATAATGCCCCGCCGCCCACCCGGGAACAACACACACTCATACCAGCCATTTAATGGGCTCCATCCAGCTCTGGGTTCTCCAGGCCCGCTATCAGAACCACATCTTCAGGGCCTTCCAAAAGAGTGTTGGAGTGGGAGCCAGTCTAATTTCTGGAGGAATGATATTCCAGAGCCACCACGGGCAAGGCCTTTCTTCTGGGTCCTGACATATGTATCTACTTAGGGGATAGGATCCGCAACATTCCTTGTCTCCCCGCTCTAGTGGGTCAGGTGGATGTGACCAGCAAGAGACAGTCCCTCAGATAACCTGGTCCCAAGCCATGAAGGGCTTTAAAGCTGACAACCAGCACCTTGAATTGCACTTGGAAGCAAATCGGCAACCAATACAACTCCCGCAGGAGAGATGACACATGTGCACACCAAGGTCTGCACAAAACCATGCAGGCCACTGTATTTTGCACCAACTGGAGCTTCTGAGTGCTTTTCAAGGGCAGCCCCATGTAGATCATGTTGCAATAGTCAATACAGGAGGTGACTAGGGCATGAGTGACGGTGAGTAGGGATTGTCGGTCCAGGAAAGGGCATAACTACCCCACAACCCACAATTGCGCAAAGGCCCTCCTGGCCACGATTGCCACCTGCTCTTTGAGCAAGAGTCGTGAGTCCAGAAGAACCCCCACACTGGGTCTGTTTGGGGCAGTGCCACCCCTTCCAAGATCAAAGGTGGCAATTCTCCATGGACCAAAGAACCCCAAGCACAGAGCCACTTGGTCTTGCCAGGGTTCAGTTTGAACCTGTTTCTCCCCATCCAGCCCCTAACATCCTCCAGGCACTGTGAGAGGGAGGTTACAGCATCACTTAACTCATCACAGCTGAGTATCAGCAGCATATTGATGATATATCAGTCCATGGTGTTGGATGATCTCACCAGGGGTGGGTTCCGGATTCAGGTACTGCCGGTTCGCTCAGGGACGCGCCGTGCGGGCGCCCGTGCTTAGTGCGGGTGCGTTGCGCTTTGCGCCCGCGCTTTGTGCGGGTGCCCGCACATGCGCAGTACTTAAAAAAAGCTTCTGCACATGCGCAGAAGCAAAAAACAAGATGGCGGTGCCTATGGCGCCATCAAGAGAACCAGCTCAGGGGCATGGCAGGCCTGGGTCGCTGCCGGTTCCAGCGACCCAGGCCACCACATTACTAACGGTTCTATAGAGCCAGTCCGAACCAGTAGGAACCCACCTCTGGATCTCACCCAAAGACTTCATGTAGATGTTAAATAGGAATGGAGAGAGTACTGAGCCCTGTGAGGGCTGGATCTCTCTCCTCCTATTAACACTGACTGAGAGCAGCCACAAAGGATGGAAGTGAAGCAGGATAGCACAACCCCCCCCCCACAACCCTTCTCTGTCTCTCCACCCCAAGATGGAGTAAATGGGTACAACAGGCTAAGCACGGGACTACAACAATTCATCCTTTTATTGAATGGACAGAGAGTCTGGCTGGCACCAAGGAAGGTCTTTGTGACCGTTGGGAGGCTATAGCCTGCCAACGGTTTGAAGTGCCCATATTTATGTTTGAAGTGCCCATATCTGAAAGTTTAAATTTGTCTGCCTGGGAATAATTGTCATCGGATTCAATGTTATTATTTTCTGGTGGGTTTAGAAAGTTAGACTAGATTTAGGGAAAATATGCCCAACTTTTGCTTTTACATACCGTCACAGATCTTTTTGAACTAAAGTTTTACCACAGAATATAATCAATATATGCTTACAGAAACTCTTTTATGAAATTTCCATTAAACCAGCAATACATTTTAAAGGGTATAATTAGCCAAAGGCAGCATATTGATTTACAAAGGTGGCAGTTGATTAGTTGGTTATTTATTCTATAAAGGCAAATAATGGCAGAATATATTTAGCAACTCAAAATGAAAATAATAATGAAATTCAAATATCTAGTTATGAAATGATTTTCTAATTTATGCTGGGATGACAGCTAGCAAGTATTTATATTAAACCATAATAATTAATGAAGAAGACAACAGGGCTTCCAGAGGTTAACAATTCACACTTCTAGCCACATGGTGGTGCCTTGATCATAATAAACATAGTAAAACATTTTCACCAGTTTTTAAAGGAGTTATGACATTTTAATTACATTTCACCAATATATTTTTTTGCTTTCCCTTGTATTCAAGTAGACAGCATGGAAAAATCTGTCTAGCTGCAAGAAATTTAAGGTAGTTCTCCTGAAATTTAAACATTTCTCATGAACACTCTGGGACAGGATCTCCAGTATTTTGTTTTAGCGTGAAGAAGATATGTTTGAAGCAGCCTTATACTATCATGGAAAATTTAGAGCACATGTAAGACAGACAGAGCTAGCCCTACTATTAGACAATAGGAGGAAACTGTCCCAGATGGCAAATGTTGGTGAGGGCAGCTTTGCCTACTGGTTCTTCTTTCTAAACCCTTCATTGAGCAGTGAATGCCATAATACTTGTTCCAAGCCCCTGAATTTGCTTGCAGCCTTAAGAACAGCTAATGACACCATCAAGTGAACAGGGCTGAAGATCCAACCGCTGACACATTCAATGGCTACATGCAGGGGAATAGTGAGCCATTTTATGCTCCTGTAACAAAATATTTCATGACAATCTTGAATTAACTCAGTCCTTCTCAAATAGTGGGGTGCCCCCCCTGGGGGGGCTCGGAGCGATGCGAGGGGGGCGTGTGTGACCCTGGGGAACATGCTTTTTTTGCCCCAGGGAGTAGGGGTTTTTTGCACCCCAAAAGCACACAGCACAGAGGAGGAGATATGAAGTGCAGATAACAAACCCTTAAGAGACACCATGGAAAAATATTTAACAGGGATGAAAAGAAAGGCGGAGAGAGACGGAGATAATGAGACAAACGTAAGTCTCCTGAAAGCTGAGGAAATATGATGAAGCGTATGTAGCGCTTGGCTTCACTGTGACTACGAGGAACATGCTTTTTTTTTTTGCCGCAGGGAGTAGGGGTTAGGGTGTACTTATAACAATTTTATAGACAAATAATACTATTTACAGTCGCGGCAGAGAGTTGTGGGGCGCGAAATTTTTACTTCTTCCTGGGGGGGGGGCGTAACAGAAAAATAATTGAGAAGCACTGAATTAATTCAAGAACCCTATCCAGACATTGTTCTGATCAGTGCCACTGGATGACTGAACTCCACAATAGAACTATCTGCAAATATATTTTACAGGGCACGGAGTCCTAGGCTCTCTTTCTCCCAATTCTACTCCAATATGTTTGGAGGAAGAATCAGAGATTTCCCATAGAGTTCCATGCACTGTAGAAGTTAATAATCTTATTTGCTACTTTATTTGATTTATATAGCTACCCATCTCGCATAAGTGACTTTTACAATAAAATGGATAAAACCAATAACATTCATAACATAAAATGAAAAACATAGCAGCCAAGCTCCATAAATAAATGTAATTTATTAAATAAAGGAGAGTGAGGAAAAACAACACAAACTCATTCATTCATTGTATTCCACTACAATTCAGAAACTCTTAGCAGCTTGATGATGATGATGGTGGTGTGCCATCAAGCCACTGTCCACTCTTAGCAACCACATAGATTGTCTTTATGATGATCTGTCCCTAACCTGGTTCTACAGCAATTCCAATAATGCAGTTATCACTTCTGTAACTGACTCTTATCCACCTTGCTGCTGGTTAAAGCATCCACAATAAGATTTAAAAACCATTTAAAAATGAAGAATTGCCAAAAACCAAATAAATAATGTAAAACCAAAGACAAAGATGGCCAAAATTAGCTAGAATGCTTTGTGGGAACAGCTGACTTTTTCAGCGTCTTCCTGAATGCCATCATGGAGAGGGTTGACCTGATCTTCCCTGGGGCTGATGGTGCCCCTGAAAAGCAGCAGCAGTTCCTGGCTTCAGCTTCCTTCACTTCCCAGAACCAAAAGCAGTTTCTTGCTTCAAACTGACCTCTTCAGGGCAAAAGCTGTACAAAAATCAATGTGTAAATTTTATATTCTGTACTTATGCTCTTCAATTAACAAAGCAGACTTGGAGAGGAGAGAGACCAGTGGTGAAATCCAATTTGTTTTACTACCGGTTCTGTGGGCGTGGCTTGGTGGGCGTGGTGTGGCTTGGTGGGCGTGGCTTGGTGGGCATGGCAGGGGAAGGATACTGCAAAATCTCCATTCCCACCCCACTCCAGGGGAAGGATACTGCAAAATCTCCATTTCCACCCCACCCCTGGGGGAAGGATATTGCAAAATCTCCATTCCCACCCCACTCCAGGGGAAGGATACTGCAAAATCTCCATTTCTACCCCACCCCTGGGGGAAGGATACTGCAAAATCCCCATTCCCACCTCACTCTGGGGCCAGCCAGAGGTGGTATTTGCCTGTTCTCCGAACTACTCAAAATTTCCTCTACCGGTTCTCCGAACTACTCAAAATTTCCGCTACCGGTTCTCCAGAACCTGTCAGAACCTGCTGGATTTCACCCCTGAGAGAGACAGATTTAAATCTCCATCACCTACACACCTCGTGAGATGATTTCAGTCAGTCACTTTCTTTCAAGCCTTTCTTTCAACACTTTCAATCTCACAGGATTATTATTGGAGAATGAGAGGATATTCCCATTCATGATAGCTTGGACTCCAAAAGGATTGAGAGATATTAACATGGAATATATAAGAGGCACTGTACTTGTGAAGGTCTCAAGACTACATTTGATTTACATTGGTCATGTCATGCATGCAAATCCATTCAGAAGTCAATGATATCTAGGAATGGAATAAGAAGAAAGGACAAGCAAGGAACAAGCTGGCTCGATAATATCACAACTGATACAAAGATGAACATCAAACAACTGAAGGAATCTGTGCTTGACAGGGTAGCATGCCCATAAAGTTGCCAAAAGTTGAATATGACCAAATGGTTAAAACAACAACAACTTGTGAAGGGACAGCGGTATTTCTTCCTCTGTCTATTTCTGCAGAAATTGCTTGGGAGGCCTTATTGGGTGCTGCTTATCTTGAAGAACTGAAACGCATAGATCCAGGTTTGTTCTGAAGTGTTGAGGTAAGATACATTTACATGATGACTCTCAAGAAACTAAGCAGAATCAAACTTATAAAAATATTTGGGAGACACCAGAACTGCTAGCTAAAGTGGAAATAAAATAGAAGCATACCAGAGGAAAGTAATGGCAAACCATTTCCATGATATTGCCAAGAAGACTCCCTGGACATGTCCATGAAGTCACCAAGAGTTGAACTTGTTGAAGAAACTTTATGGTAGAGAAAGCACAACATCAGCAGAGGTTGCTAAAAGGTTACAATCAGTTCAACAGTTTTCTGGTAACTTTTGGTCATCTGATAAAAAAGCAAACAGTGATAGTTTATAACTTTTTAATTTTGCTGTAATATTATAATTTTCATAAGTGCCATTGAAAGCAAAAATACAAACTTAATACCTGTTAACCCATGGGAAAACTTTAGATGTTCTCTGGCCTTATTTTGCTTGCCATGCAGAAAAAAAGAGCACTTCAGAACACTTTATTCATGGCAGCTTTTCATTTTATTTTGTATCTGAATCAGATTCTTAATTTTGAATTATCTCACCCTTCTTTCACTTTCTTTTATTTAGCTCAGCACACATTTAAGTATGTTTTATATATGGTCTAATCAAACAAAAAGAAGGTTGTTTTGTTTTTGCTTTTTTCCTTATAGGTTTATTCATCCCCCCCCCCCCCCGAAAGATCTTATGCAAGTTACTTTTTCAGACCTGGTATCCATATTTAGCCCAAATATACCTTTTGTCTATTAGGATTCTAGCAGTGCTACTGTATGTTGCTGCCATATAGGGTTAAATTGTGATCCATAATGGAGACTGGTTCACCAGCTAAGATTAATGGTTTAGATCAAGTATTCTTTATCTTTTGGGCCATTCACTCCTTTGATAATCTGGTGAAACCTACAGACCCACTTCTCAGTTAATGTATTCATGTGTATAAAATACAGAGCTAGAACTGTATTGCAAAGGAATACAGAGCCTCAAATACAGTTATCAAAATATCAAATAATAGAACCCTAACCCTGTTTCAGGCATTGCTTATCAATCGGCTCAATCCACATCCAGGGAATGCATTTCCCAGGATTTCCATATCCATTGGGATCTTGGGAATTTCTATCTGGAAAATATCAGGTTGGGGAACATTGGTCTATGGAATATGAGATGTTTGCCTATCAATTTAACATAAGAAAGTGTTTTAGGGTTAGGGTTAGAGGAAAATGCTTGAAACAGAATCCTTTGTGAATGCAATCTAGTTGTTGAATGCTTGATGCTCTCTGAGCTTGGTTGTTTGCCTACATTTTATTACCCAACTACCCATATTTTTCGGAGTATAAGACGCACCTTTTTACCCCCCAAAAGAGGGTGAAAACTTGGGTGCATTTTATACACCGAATGTAGCCCCACCCAGCCACCCCCACCCTTTGGCCTCTGCCTCCCAGCAATTTGCCTCCTTGCAGCAAACAGAACAGAGCCTGATTAGCACAAGCAACTGATTATCAGATTCCCGACCATCAGCTGATCCAGGCTGCAGGCAGACGGCAGGTGCTAAAACTGAAAGTGAAACTAAAACTGCAAGGAGGCAAATTGCTGGGAGGTAGAGGCAGAGGCAGAATTTTATTTTCTTGTGCTAATCAGACTGCTGAAACTGGCTGTTGTTTGCTGCAAGGAGGTAAGTCAATAACTATAAATGCCTATAGAATGTTCAAATTATTAGACTTATTTTTTAAAGACTGCTTTATTATTGTTCTAGACAACTTAACAAAATGAAGAAGCTTTTTAAAATANAGTTAAACCCTGACTTAGTCATGTTTGGAGTAGATCTATTTAAATAATTGGGAGGAGTTAGTGTGACTACATTTAAGAAAACTTTCTGGCATTAATATACTGCCATAATGTACATTTCTCCAATTCTTTGCTATTTCTATGGGTCAGGCACACATGCACAGAAATACACAGCAAACAGTGTATATCATCTGTACTGTTTGCTGTTTGCTGTGAGGCAAATTGCTGTGAGGCAGAGGCAGATTTTTTTTTCTTGTTTTCCTCCCCAAAAGCTAGGTGCGTCTTATACTTCGGAGCATCTTATACTCCGAAAAATACGGTAGGTAACAATATCAGTGCTAGTGAGAGTGAGCTTTTCTCCCTGTTATATACAGTAGCTTGCCCTTTGAGTACTGGTGGAGATGTTTTTCTCATTGGTAATTCCTTGATTAGGGTATTGTTTCTGTTTGATAGTTTGTTTGGTGTTAATCCCTGCTTATCTGGGTGTTGGCTGCTGGAAAGGATATGTTCTGATCTTTTTGTTTCTTTGTAGCTTTTATTGTTTCTTTTGAATGGTCCGTAAATGTGGTTTATCTCTATGTGTCTATAGATGTAAATGTGGTTTATCTCTATGTGTCTATAGATGGCTGATTTGTCTGACTTCTAAACTTACAGGAATTCCTTAGCATTTCTGGAATAAGCTTAGTCTAGGACAGTGGTTCTCAACCTTCCTAATGCCGCGACCCCCGCCCTGCCGCCGCGACCCCCTCCCCCTCCCTGCGCATGCGTGTTGCCAGTCACCAAGATGGCGGGCTAGCGCGCGCTTTGGCGACCCCTGTGAAAGGGTCGTTCGACCCCCAAAGGGGTCGCGACCCACAGGTTGAGAACCGCTGGTCTAGGATGTTCAGAGTTCCCAACTGAAACTATGTTTGAGTCTGTCCAATTGTTGTACAATTAAATGGTTTTCATTGTGTCTTCTGACTGCTAGTTAGTGTTTATGGATATACTCTGCAACTCTTCAATTTGTCTGTCCTAGGTAGTGGCTGTTACAGTCCTTATACTGTATTGTTGTAGATGAGTCCTATTTTTTCTTCTTGGGCTTCTGAGTTTTTTGGTTTACTTAAGATGTTTCAGTTGGTTTGTGTGCTATGATGATACTGTGTAGCTGTAAGAGTTTGATGGTTGTTTCTGAGATGTTTTTAATGTATGTCAATGCTATCCTTTTCATCTTCTTGTGAGATGGGAAGTTATATAATTTGATTAATAAATAAAATAAATAGGTTGTGTTGGTTATTCTGTAGGGGTTAAGTGGTCAGGCACATTTGATAATTCTTTTTAAGCTTGGTTTTTTTCCTGGAGTAATTTGTACTCAGACTGTCTACTTTGCTTGGTAGAAGGGTTTATTTGCTCAAATGACTAAAGGGAATTCTGCTAAATGAAGTCAAAGGTCTAGCCACACAGCAAAGTAGAGACTTTGAGAAGATCACAAGTAGGGCATAAGGTCAACAATGAACACTATCCATCCTCTCACTGCAGCCACTTTGGGAATGACTCACATACTCATTCTCTTTCTCACATACTCATTCTCTTTCTCCTTAAACTGAAAGGTCACATAAATTTAGCATGTCTGCGTGCTGTTCTACAGTTCGTGGAAAATTACATGCTTAAATTTACTTTCCTCCACATTTATTGAACAAATCTTCAGGAGTCTGGTATAGTCTCTTTCACTATTGATTGTTACAACAAAAAAGTGAGATAGTTTAGGCAGAGAGGTAGTAATTTGTCCAGGGTTGACTGACTAGTTTTAGGGACAGACCCAAAGATGCTTTTTTCAAGAGGCAACTGGGCTTTCTGGTTTTTCTTTGAAGACGTTTCGCTTCTCATGCGAATGCATATTTGGGAGGGGGGAAACCCAAGAGACACAGAAAATAAAGAAGGCAGGAAACTGAAATTTTGGGCAGTGATGAATAGAGCCAGCTGAGTGTAAATGTTGTGTCTTTTTTACTGTCCCAAAGGTGCTTTTTTCATGAGGCAACTGGATTTTCTTGTTTTTTTCTTTTGAAGACATTTCATTTCTCATCCATGAAGCTTCTTCAGCTCTGACAGGATAGTGGGGAATGGAATGATTTATACTCCTTGCAGACAGCTGGTCATTTGCATCCTTTTAGAGAGTCGTTGAGGCTGCTTGGAGGTTTATTTGTGTCCTTAGGGTCACCTGAGTGGTGCAAATGGGTGTGGAGCCTTCTTGCAACTGCTGAAAGGACTGTCTTGTAGACTGGAGATGATGTCATCTCCCCCTCCCCATAGAGAGAGGGCTGTTCAATTTTGACATAGATGGCCTCTTTGAACCCTCTTTCTAAAAGAAAGCAAATGACCAGCTGTCTGGAAGGAGTACAAATCCTTCCATTCCCCACCATCCAGTCAGAACTGAAGAAGCTTCTTGGATGAGAAGTGAAACGTCTTCAAAGAAAAACTAGAAAGTCCAGTTGCCTCTTGAAAAAGCACCTTTGGGACAACCATGAAATAAAAAGCTACCGTAGGAATTGGTAGCTTTTCCTATAGTTGGTGATAGTCACTGCATATACCACTATCATCTTTCTATCACTATCTCCAATCTACAACACAGTCCTTTCAATAATCCAAGAAGGCTCCATACCACTTTGCACCACTCAGATGACCCTGATGATACAGATAAACCTCAAGGTGACCTTAATGACCTGCTAAAAGAATGCAAATGACCAGCTGTCTGCAAGGAGTACAAATCCTTCTATTTCCTCCACCATCCAGTCAGAGCTGAAGAAGCTTCTTGGATGAGAAGCGAAATGAAACATCTTCAAAGAAAAACCAGAAAGTCCAGTTGCTTCTTGAAAAAGCTTGGGACAACCATGACCTGGATGACTGAGAATCTCCATAGACTTTCAGGGACTGAGATTTTTGAACCTGGGTCATCACCATTGTAACCATTTTTATAATACAGATGTTTTGGAAATCTGGAAAACACTCTGCTGTATGGTAATATAAAACAAATCCATTTACCACTCAAGCTGCCATCATTGCGGAGAGTAGTTGCAATGTTTGAACTTTACCTGGGCAAATATCTCTTTGAATTCAGCTCTTAGTAAACGTATCTATAGCACTGATTAACTTAGGGGATCCCAAAGCCAGTTAAGCAGGGAAGGACCTCGTTAATACTTGGATTGGAGCCCATCAAAAAAATCCCAGAGTTAGAAAAAGTCCTCCACTCGGCAAATGCGCGTGGGCCATTTTGCTCCGGAATCTTCGAGGGTTTTCCTCCCCCCCAAAGCGATTACAGCACCCCCAAATGTGTGTGTGTGTGTTTGTATGTGTATATGTGTATATACATATAAATATATATATATATATATGGTTTTTTTCTCTGTTAAATCACCTGGTATACCCAAATATGGGAGGAATATATATATATATACATACATACATACATACATACATACATACATACATACATACCGTATGTTTCTTTAGGGCTCGCGCTCTGCAGGACGAGCGGTCAAAATGGGGGTGGAGAGGGCGAGGTTCTCGCTCATGAATGATTTGGGATCGAGGCTGGAGGTGCTTTTGTGCCTCCTGGAGTTTGCCAAGGTATGCAGCATATCCACCCACCCGAGCGGGCGCGACCCTTGGCAAACTCCAGGAGACACAAAAGTATCTCCAGCCTCGATCCCAAATCATTCATGAGCGAGAACCCCGCCCTCTCCACTCCCTATGTTGGCCGCTCGTCCTGCAGAGCGCGAGCCCTAAAGAAACCCTTCCTTCTTTCGCGTTTTTCTTCCAGAATCCAATCCGGAGATTTTCACAAACCGGGAAGTTCGTTCGTCGGGCGGAAAGGCTGGGGCCGAGTTGTTAATTAAAGAGAAATGAAAGTGAAAGCAAGCGGAAAGTCGGGAGCTTGTGGTTCACTTCTAGCTTCCTGAGAAGTTCTTCGCGGCCATGGCCCAAGCAAGCCAAGCAATCCGGTGAGAGCCTTTTACCCTCCCGCTTCCCCGCCAGGACCCCCAAAACTCCCTTAAGTATTTCAATAACTCTCTGCAACTAGGGGAAAAAGGGGGAGTCGAGCGGAGCTGACTGCAGAATGTAAACCACGCGCCATCGCTTGTCTCTTTCTGGAGACCGAGAATGCGATCTAACGAAGCCAGCCACACCGAATCCCCGGCTAAAGATTGGGGTTTTGCTCTCAGAAACCACGGTTTACGGATCGAATCTGATTGTCTAGGTTCTCACGGCACGTGAAGATCACAGGGACTCGGTTCCCCCAACCCGATCGGTTGTTTTATGCGTTTTCAAAAACCAAAAACACGGAACTGCCGTTTTCTTCTGAAAAGAAGAAACGTAGTTGACCTAGTAAACGCATATTTGCAGCAGCTCTGGAGAACATAGAACAAAAACCTTGTGTTGAAGGCACTCCGGATTCTTTATTAAAAACATAGGGCTTGACGCTGAATCATGAGGCTGCTCATTTAATCTCGCATGCATAGTGGCCTCAGGCTTTGCTCATAGTTTGCTTAATCATGGTTCATTGAATAAACCACCATTATCTGAGTTCACGCAACATGCTAATAACCTCCGTTTTACAAACTGCCATGGCTAGGTTCATTATCAAGGCACATTATGACTGAATTCTTACAATACACTAGTTGTATAAGTATTGTATAAGATGTGTACTCATTGTGATTTATAAGCAATCTTTATGGAGTTGTGATGGTCAGCTTGTGGCCTCAGGGTTGCAAGGGGTCTTGGATCCCTTTTTTGTGACTCTTGGAGATTTCTCTGACCATGAATACTGAAAATCATAGCATATTCTTTTACAGATTTGAGTTGGGGTATGCATAACATCTGTGATTTATCGAAACCAAATTCTAATCTAGACCAAACCAGTTTGTCGGGCCTCAGCCTTTGAAAAATGTCAGTGTGCTCTGTGGCCATCAAAAGATTGTCCACCCCTGCAATAAACTATAGTTAGGCCATGTTGATTCAGGATTGTGTGTGCATACAGTTATAACTCCTGAGTGAAGTTGGCTTTCCTATTAGTATAATTTATTTACCTTTTGTCTCTGTCCCCCTTCATTTCAAATTAAACACACTAATTTTTGGAAAAATTAGAAGATTGCTCATTGCTTTGGGACAAGAAAAACAAATGGTCACCGGAATTTAACCTTATTTAGCGCAAATCATATCTGGACAACAAAAATACAGACAACTATTGGATAACCACAAAGAGAGTTTTCAGAATCTCTCTTCTGTCATCTGATTCCTGATTGATTAGGCCTAGCCTGGTTATATTTGAATTATTAATTGGCCATGTTTTCCTCAGTGTTAAATATTGGATGCATGAGAACTTACTGAGACATTGAAAAGGGCAGAAGCTTATCCTCGGTTTCTATCTATGAAAGTTCACCTTTGTAGTAACTACAATGGTAAAGAAATTAGATTTGGACCAGGGAAATCTGGCTTCATGTCCCCACTTGAATCTGGAGCTGGCTGAGAGACCTTGGACAAGTTTTTTTTTTTCCAGTCCAGCCTCCTAATAAGATTGTTGTGAGGATCAAGTGAAAGGAGTTTTCAAGAGGGGGAAAAAAAAAGGGAATAATCAAACTAAAGCCATGTGTTATTTTATTTATTTATTTGCATTTCTATGCCGCCCAACTCTCAAAGGACTCTGGGCGGCTTACAACATCTTACAAACATTTTACAACATCTTCTCTTTCTCTCCCCATAGCAACGCATCAAATCATAAATATTATGGAACTATTGATCAGATTCCTGCTCCGGAGACTTTTGGTATGAGAATTAAACCATCAGTAACAGCAAGTATTCTAAAGATTGCAAGTGAACCCTGCAACATAATAAATGTAGATGTTATTAGTCATAAACCCGGCTTAAAGATAGGTTGAGTGCCATCAGATAAAAAATTATTGTGGCTGCACCAGTTGAGCTTCTGTAATTTACTCCTTTAACATGCAACCCCAGTGCGTTTAGCGGGATTTCCTGTTATGCTATCCAGAACCCATGAGAACTCCAGATCAGATTGGCTGAGCTAACTGCACCTGCCTTACTTCTAGAGATGTGCTAGGGGCACTTTGGATCTGAAGCCAAAAAGCAGCTTCAACATATGCTGAACAGGTCAATAACTTAAAGAAGCTGGATCTTTTCCTAGCCTTGTGTGGTAGCTGCACAATCCTCAGGAAAACATGTTTCTTTAACTCTCTTTAATTCAAACATTTCTTGTTCCTGAGAGCTTCTACATGGCTTCTATAGGGAGATGCTCACAGCTATGACGGAGCGTTGGCTTACCTGAACGGTCTTCTCTGTGTGCTGCGGGAGAGTCCAAGCATGGGTTAAACTTCGGTCGGTTGCCAAGGGACTGAGTTAAAAATAGATCTGAAACACGCCCTCTCTGCTCCACCGAGTCAGTTTTTCAAACAAAGGCGTAGACCCGCCATCATATCGAGGACGTTGCAAGTTCAGATCTTCCAGCGACCCTGGACCCTGACGGTAGCCAGGGCGGGTTTGGACTCTCCCGCAGCGCACAGAGAAGACCGCTCAGGTAAGCCAACGGTTCTCCTGTGCACTGCTTGGAGAGTCCAAGCATGGGATATACCCAAGCTTAAGTCTCGAGGGTGGGAGCAGGCAGGTCCAGGGGAACAGAAGTGGAACAGACCCTCTGTAGCACCCGTCTGCCGAATGCCGCCTCAGTAGAGGCAAACATGTCCAACTTGTAATTCTTGATGAATGGAGAAGGCGAGGAACACGTTGCCGCCCTGCAGATCTCCTCAATGGATGCCTGTGTGGCCCAAGCCGCCGAAGTGGCCGCGCTGTGGGTGGAATGTGCAGTGATTCTGCCAGGTAAAGGCCTGGACTGACCTTCGTAAGCTCTGGCGATGCACGCCTTAAGCCAGCGGCTCACAGTCTGGGGTGTGACCTTACAGCCCATGGAGGCCGGTTGAAATGAAACAAACAATGCTTCGGTCTTTTGGAATGAAGCAATCCTCTTTATATAGATCCGGAGAGCCCTTCTGACATCCAGTTTATGCCATCTATGTTCCAAAGGATGTTTCGGGTTGGGACAAAAGTCCGGCAGGATAACCTCCTGGGCCCGACGGAACCAGGAGTTAACTTTTGGAAGGAATGAGGGATCCAGACGGAGGACAACCCTATCAGGGTGGAAATGACATAAGTCCTGGCGCACCGAGAGTGCTGCAAATTCTGAGACCCTCCTGGCGGAGGTTATAGCGACCAGGAAAGCCGTTTTGAGTGTCAGGAACTGGAGCGAAACAGTTCTCAACGGTTCAAATGGGGATGACATGAGCGCTTGCAATACTAGGGAGAGATCCCAGGAAGGGTAACGATTTGGGGTCTCAAATTAGCAGCTCCTTTAAGGAAGCTGTGCACCCTGGGTTGATAATACAATGACTGTAAATTCATGAGCTGCGGTGGCGCAGTGGTTAGAGTGCAGTACTGCAGGCTACTTCTGCTGATCACTGGCTGCCAGCAGTTTGGCAGATCGAATCTCACCAGGCTCAAGGTTGACTCAGCCTTCCATCCTTCCGAGGTCGGTAAAATGAGGACCCAGATTGTTGGGGGCAATATGCTGATTCTGTAAACCGCTTAGAGAGGGCTGTAAAGCACTATGAAGCGGTATATAAATCTAAGTGCTATTGCTATTGCTAAATTGTCAAGTCTGAGTACCGTGGACAAGGCAGCAACTTGCCTGCGGAGGGTGTTGGGAGCTAACCCCTTATCAAACCCTTCCTGCAAAAAGTCTAGAATCTGCGGAATTGATACAGATAGTGGATCGAATTGAGACTTGGAACAGAAATTGCAATATTGCAAAATCGCGTTGTAAATGCGAGTGGTGGACTCCCATCTGGATGCCTGGATGGTGAGGATTACTTTCCTGGAGAATCTGCCCTCCCGCAGGAGGTCCCCTTCAAGTGCCAGATGGTTAGATGTAACCATTGGGGCCCTGGGTGGAGCAGAGCTCCCTGGCTGAGGGAGATCCTGCGGTCGGGAATCCTCCAGGGACGGGACACTGAGAGTTCTATCAGATCCGCATACCAAGGGCACCGGGGCCAATGGGGAGCAACGAGGAGGATCTCCGGCCTCTCCGTTAGCATCTTCTGAATCACCCTCGGGATGAGGGGGAGGGGAGGAAAAGCGTACAAGAGTCCCGGTGGCCAAGGACTGTGGAGGGCATTGACCCCTTCCGCCCCCGGAACAGGGAATCTGGAAAAGAAACTCGGTAGGTGCGTGTTGGTCGGAGTTGCAAATAAATCCACCACTGGTCGGTCGAACTTCTGGGACAGATTCTCGAATAGATCTAGGTGCAGGCGCCACTCTGCGGGGTCTATGATGGAGCGGCTTAGCCAGTCCGCCTGCATGTTTGAGGTGCGCTATTTGTGCTCCGCTCAAATCGATCGTACGTGCAGCTCCACTCACAGTCCACGTTTCTCTGCCTCCTTCATAAGGCGTTTGGACTTTGTGCCCCCTTGATGGTTGATGTGGGATCCGGTGGCCACATTGTCCGTCAATATGAGAATATGGGAGTCCTTCACCAGTCCCTCGAAATGTTGGAGGGCCAGGTGCACAGCTCGAAGTTCCAACAAGTTTATGTTGGTGTTGGTCAAGTCTGATGGCCCCCAACGTCCCTGGGTCACCTGGGACTGGGCGTGAGCTCCCCACCCAAACAGACCGGTGTCTGTGGTGATAGCCACTCGGGTGGGCTCTTTGAAGAGACAGCCCTTCTGAGTGGCAGGGGAGGACCACCAGCGCAGTGAATGAAGGACAGCTGCCGGCACCCGAACCCTTGCATTGGAATGGCTGGTTCTCATTCGTTGATGCGAAAGCAGGCTCCATTGGAGAGCACGAGCATGAAGTCTCGTCCACGGTACCATGTCTATACATGAGATCAACTTCCCCAACAGCTGGGAAAGTAGAGCAAGGGGCACACATTGTTGCTGACCAGAGCCACCAGGGAAGCAATGCTGTCTCGACGCTCCGGCGACAGGAAGACTTCACAAGTCTTGGTATTGATGACCGCCCCGAGATGGAGGAGCGAGGTGGTTGGAGTCAGATGGCTTTTCTGGAAGTTCACAGAAAACCTGTGTGCTTGTAGAGTCCGAATTGTGACCTGGATGTCCTTGTGTGCACGCTGGGGCGATGGAGACTGTATGATGATATCGTCCAAATAACATTGAAGGCGTATTGGACACGCCCTGAGATACGCCACCACTACATCTAGGAGTTTGGTGAAGGTCCTGGGTGCTGATGACAGGCCGAATGGCAGGGCTCGGTATTGAAAATGAGTCCCTGCAAAGCAGAACCTCAGGAACCTTCTGTGTGACACACGTACTGGCACATGGAGGTAGGCCTCCTTGAGGTCTATGGATGTGAGCCAAATGTGTTGCCTGATGCATCCCAGGATGGACTTGAGGGACTGCATTTTGAAGCGCTTGTACGCTACATAAACGTTGAGCTGCTTCAAATTTAGGATGGCTCTCCACCCCCCGAGCTTTTGGGAACTAGGAATAAAGTGGAATAGAACCCTAATCTCTCCTGTCCTGGGGGCACCCTCTCTATGGCCGAAATTTCCAATAGGTGGCGAATTTCGGCATCCATTAGTGCCCGTTTGATGGCATTGGACGAAATGGGACACTGGAGAAACCAGCTGGGGGGCCTGGATTTAAATTCTATGGTGAGTCCGAATTTGATCTTACTGAGGGCCCAGGAGTCTGCGGATGTGATCTCCCATTGGGCGGCGAAATGTTGTAGTCTGCCGCCGATGGGCACTGCTGCCCTGGAGTCACTTGAACCTGCGAAAGGCCCTAGGTCCGGATCCCCGGAAGGGGCACCGCGACTGGGTGAATTGCCTGCCCCTGTCTCTAGCGGCTGATCTGTCCTGTGGTTTGTCTGCCCCTTGAAAATACGACCTTTGGAACTGGGGAACGCCAAAGAAAGTGTCGGGCCAAAAGGGCTGTCTACGGAAATATGGAGCAGGATGATGGTCTGGCCGCCTGTGCACCCGGGGTGGCACCCTTCGTTTGTCCTTGTCCTCGACCAGGATCGAGTCCAGGAATTCACCGAACAAATTTCCTCCCTTAAAGGGAGTGGCTGCTAGGTGCCATTTGAAGCGCATATCTGCCTGCCAATGACGGAGCCACAGGAGGCGGCGAGAGGTGATACTAGATGCCATGGTGCGGGATGCCAACTTGGTGGAGTTCAGAGTAGCATCCGCGGAAAACTCCGCCGCAGCCAAGAGTTTATTTAAGTCCTGCCGCAGGCGGGTGTCCTCTGGGCCTACCCTGGTCCGCATCTCCCTGATCCACATAATGGAAGTTCTATTAAAGAACGATGCAGCAGTAGCTGCCCGTATGGACCAAGCAGCCGCTTGGTGGGTCTTCCGCAACATAGGCTCGGCTTTACGGTCATCAGGCTTAAGACCCTCGGACACTTCGGAGGGAAAAACTGCCGATGAAACTAGGTTGGCTACAGGAGCGTCTATGGCAGGAAGCTGTAAAAGCTCCTCCAAATCAGTCCCAAAACCATAACATTTGCGTTCTGATGAAGATGGCCCAGGAGCGGCGGCAAGATGATCCCATGGTCTCTTCATGGTGTCTAGAAAAATTTTTGAGGACGGAAGAGATTCCTTCTCTTGTGCTGGTTCCGAGAGCAAGCCAGCTGCTGGATCAATGCCCACGGAAGGGTCGGAAGACATTTCGGACATGCCGATATTCACTGTGGCTTTGGCCTTGTATAGGAGTGTCTTAAACAGAGCTGGTTTGAAAAGGCCAGTAAAGACTGGCTGGTCCAGAACCAGACCTTCATCATCTGACAAATCATCATCTATAATGCTTCCCTCACCCCTGAGGGATCCATTGCTCAGAACTGAAGAGCTGTGGGAATATGGGGCACCAATATTGGACCAAACCCCTTGCAATTGAGCTGGGTTTGCAGAGTAAGCAGGCCTCTGCTGGAGGCCAGTAGCGATGCCTAGGGAAAAAGCATCGGCTATCATGTCCTGCAACTCTTAAGGAAGATGCTGCAATTGGTCGTCCCCAGGGCGAAGGCCCGCGGCCGTGTGGATAAAGGTGGCAGAAGAAGATGAAGGCAGTAACGGGGCATGGCTGGGCCCTGGCATAGGTATATCTGGCAAGGGTGTCTCCTCCAGGTCACTGCCCTGGGATCCATGAGGATGGTTAGGTGACCAATCCTGTTTGGTTGCCGTGCCGGTGACATCGGGCTGAGGAGGCATCAGTCTGAGGAGGCTTCTGAATCAGAGGAAGAATCTGAGGCATCTCCTGAGGAATGGGGGATGCCCGATGACTGGCCGCCTCGGCCTGCTTTTGGGCCTTGGCAAATTGTTTCTCCAAGGCCCGGAGCTGCCTCTCTGTGTCCTTAATGGTCGCTGTAGACATTTGCTTTGAGGAGGCCTTAGGGGTCTTGGGATGTTTAGGATCCCCTTTTGCCAAGGTATGGCCCTTGGAGCCAGATCAAGTAGAGGGCTCTGCACCCCCACGTTTTTTTGATTTGCCAGCTATTGCGATTAGCGCTAAGCGTGTAAGCAGGATTACACTGATATCCTCTGACCTGTGCAGTTCAGTACTGAGCAAAGTCAGGTCCCCAAGCCAAAAGGAATATCGCCCTGAGGCAGGGACTCCTATGGAGAACAGGCTGGGTGGCGATGAATGGTGGTGGCTGCCCAAGTCAAAAGGAGTATCGCCCTGAGGCAGGGACTCCTATGGAGAACAGGCCGGGTGGTGTTTCAGATCTATTTTTAACTCAGTCCCTTGGCAACCGACCAAAGTTTAACCCATGCTTGGACTCTCCAAGCAGCGCACAGGAGAAACTCCACTTCTCAGATTCAGATTCAAAGCCCAGCAAATTCCTGCTTGTCAATTATTAGCAACAGGAAACTTTAATACCTTCCAGGAAACAGCTGGAGTTGGCAAGCTGTGGTTCTCACCATAACCAATAACTTCAACACCATAGAGACTGAAACAAATTCTAGCCTTTTCCCCCCTTAAGGACCAATAACCTTTCTTTCACTGCAGTAGAATAGTCCAATTTAGGCACTGCGGGAGTTGTTGTTTTTTTCTTCTTCTCCAAATTATTTGGGACACAGACATATTACCCCTAAATAGGAAAATTATGTCTTATAATACATGCATTTTCTCTAGAATTATTTTTTACATTCCAGGATTTACCTCCACTCCCACCCCTTCCAATTTCTGACCGGATTTATCATTTCACTGCAAAATATAAATTGTGACATCCTGTGGGGGTTTTTTGTTTTGTTTTGCTGAAGTAGATTTCAAAGCTTATTTAAACATAGCTTCCCACCCTTAAAACTGAAGAACTGCAGGCATAGGATTTTTGGTCTTTCTCCTCCCAGTCTACTTCTTAATGTTACCCTATAAATCTTAAATTGGCACTTTCTGTCCACAAGTACCAGTGTGGCACCAGCAGAGCTTTTTCCTTCAACAGTGGCCTCCCCAACCTTCTTCTTGATCCTTCTCCATCCAAGCAGCCGTGGACAAAGCCCTTTAGCAGCTTTTTACCTGTCCCAAATGCAGACGTAGGGACACAAAGACAACAGTTATCTGCTATAGGGCTACCTAATCTGGACCGAAAAGATCTAGGAGATGGCAGGGAAAGAGTTATTGAAAACGGTGACTCTTTTGTGCTTTGTGGTTGTTATGAGATTTGCAGCTGGTAGCCTACTGCTGCAGATAAGCTAAACAGCTTTGATTAAAAAATGAAATCTGCTTGGGGGAAGTAACAACAGAGGGCTTCTGCTCCACCTCTAGCTCGGCCCCCCTATTGATAAGCTCATTGGGAGGGGGAAGAAACTAACCGGATGTAAACTCATCGGCATGCAACAAAGCACTTGGCCGGGGAACGAATAGCTTTGAAAAGCCTGGGGAATTCAAATAACTGACAGAAAGGTAAGCTGAATTTAAGGAGAGGAAGCCTACAAAAAGACACCAAAGCATGGTCTTTTAGGGGAGAGGAAGCCTGTGGGAGAGGCCCTTGTACTGTGGGAGAGGACGTGTACTGTAGCTGTAGACTTTATACCAGTGTTTCTCAACCTTAGCAGTTTTAAGTTGGAGGGACTTCAATTCCTAGAATTCTCCAGCCAGCAATCCTGGCTGAGAAATTTTGGGAGTGGAAGTCCACCCACCTTAAAGTTGCTAAGATTGGGAAACACTGCTTTACACTGATTGTCTGCTTATAATAGTACATTGAGCTGTAACATAACAGTGTTTTTGATGAATCCATCCTCGGCCTGTGTGGTTGGTGTTGGGCAATGCTTGCAAGATTCTCCCACACCCAGCCATGTTTCCCTAATAGAGCACAAGTTGGACTCTTGTCTGTTGCTTGGCAAGAAGCAGAACTGGGCTTCTTCCCTCTTTCACAGCACCAGATAAAAGGACACTCTTCCACAGCATTCAGCAGGTGTGAGAAAGTTGTAGCCTTGTCCAAATTCATCCCTGGAGGGGAAAAAAAAAAACTTGACTTGTTGCAATACATTTTCCCTCCATGTATGACTGCAGTCTAATATACTGCAAACTGAAAACGAGTGTTTGGGAACAGTGGGGATTTGCGAAGCGGGTGTGGTCTGAATCTGCGGGAAGAAGAAGGAGGGAAAGGTTTTTGCTGTGGGTGAGAGACGAAGTACAAGCAGCTCCACATAGCTTTCCATTTCCTCCACTTTCTCCGTTATTAGTCACATCTCTTCTACAGCTTGTCTTGATGACTCCTCCTACTCTTTGACCATATCTGGGGCTCAGTAAGAGGAAAGGGGCTGGGCTGTTCCCTAGGCCCTTGCATTTCCTGGGTTGAAAAAGGAAATGAGATCTAGAGAATTGAGAAATATTTCTTTCGTGGTTGCTCCTTTATGGTAATGAGACCAACAGGAAGGAAGATCATCCTGGTGTTCCACAAATCACAGGGCCTTGGTGGATCTGTTGCTTGCAGTTACAGGCTGGTACCTGTTTGTTTGCTTCCCCTATCATGTTTTTCTTTCCCCTTCTTTCCTTTTCCCCCTTTCTACTGCTCCTTTTTTTTCTCTCTTTGTTTTTTTTCTTTGCAATCTCAGCTCTTGGTTTTCTTGTCTATGGAGATTCTCAGTCATCCAGGTCATGGTTGTCCCAAAGGTGCTTTTTTTCAAGAGGCAACTGGACTTTCTGGTTTTTCTTTGAAGACGTTTCGCTTCTCATCCAAGAAGCTTCTTGGATGAGAAGCGAAATGTCTTCAAAGAAAAAGAAAGTCCAGTTTCCTCTTGATAAAAAGCACCTTTGAGTCTCGGTTTTCTGGTTTTGCTTTAAAAAAAAAAGACATTGGCACAGGGATATGAAAATCAGGTAGCTGCCTTCTGACTAAAGCATTTTCAGAAAAGCTTTTGGGAGCTGCATACATCTCATGAAAGTTTATGCCTTTTGATGAAATCATTAGTTGGAAAAGTTACTACCAGACTCCTGATTTGGGACTACAGTAGACTGATGGGTCTCCCTTCCGACAATGGCTGCATAAATAGAAGAAAATTCCTTCATCTTTGTCTCATGCTATAAAAATGACATGGCCTTTTTTTTTTTTTAAAGATTTTTAATTGGCCATTAGTTTCTCACCTAATGACTTTTTGGCTTGAAATAATGAGGAACTGGTATTTAGGGGAATATTCATTTTATGAACAGAGTGGCGCAGTGGCCTAGAGGTGAAGAGGCTCACCTTCCACTTGAAAGGTTGAGAGTTCACTCCTAGGCAGCTGTTTCTCTATCAGGGTGCAAAGAGAAAGTATCTGCTGCGAACCCTGCATAGGCATCAGGAAGGGCATCCGGCCAGTAAACGCTCAGCTCCATTCAGTCGCTCCAAATGAAAAGGTCGTAAAAAGAAAAAAAAATCCTTTTTATGAACAGCCCCTATGGCAGCTATTTCTTTGTTCCTCTGAATTTAAAACATGCTCACCAGTCAAAAAGATTTCTAGTACCTATCAGACAGGCTAGCTCAGAAGTAAATCCCACTAAATTAAGTGAGCTTTTCCCCCTGAACAAGTATGGAAACGAGCTCTACAAGAGTAGCTCAGCAAAAAGCTTTCTTAAAAGGAGGAAATGTTCTTCATAAAGGCATGCATACTCACTCACGGAGAGTTCTGGCTATATAAAAAATAATAGTAAACGTATCAGAATAATGAACCATATTCTTTCTAGGGATTGGCTAAATTCTTCTTTTCAGAATGCAGTCCTATGCAAATAAAATAAAATAAAAAATAGCCTCCCTATTAGTAATAAAACCACTTTTGGGTTGTTGTTTTTAAAAAAAGTAGATTACTGCATGATTTGCAAAACTAAAAGAAGTATAAAATGGCTGGTTTTCATAACCTTCCTTTTTTGGCTTTTAATCACAGATGACTTTCATTTTTGGCTTGTCATTGGATTTCCTAAACTGGAGCCCAGCAATAGTCTTGGGTTGTGCAACAAAGGACTTGCAAAATATCTTGGAAGTTTTAGAACATAAAAAGTCAAACAGGATATTCTTCATCAGAAGTGGATTAAAATTAGAGCTCTGTAAAAAATAATTAATTGCACTCCATTTTGACTCTCCCTTTCTCTCTGGGATGTGCCGACCTATTCTGAGCAGCATGCAAACTGCATTTTGTGCAGAAAAACAGGTTTCCTTGTTACTCAGATTCGAACTGTCAGCCTTTCATACGCCTGCCTTGACTTGTATGCCCTACCCAAAGCAGATCCCAACAGACATACTAAAATGCAAAGGAATCACAAAATGCTGTGAGCATCGATTTAGCAGGCATTTTACCCCCATTACAGGCAGTCCTCGACTTACAACAATTCATTGAATGACGGTTCAAAGTTACAACGGCACTGGAAAAAGTGACTTATGACCGTTTTTCACACTTATGACTGGTTCATGTTTATGACGGTTGCAGTGTCCCAGAGTCATGTGCTCCCCTTTTGCAACCTTCTGATAAGCAAAGTCAGTGAGAAAATCAGATTCACTTAACAACCATGTTATTAACTTAACAATTACAGGGGTTCTCTTAACAGCTGTGTCAAGAAAGGCGGTAAAATGGGACAAAATTCACTTAAATGTTTCGCTTAGCAACAGAAATTTGGGGCTCAATCGTCATACGTCGAGGACTACCTGTACTCGATGGTATTCACCTTGACCCTTGGTGGACACTGATTAACCATAAATGTTACTTTGATTACACTGAGGTTTTTAAAAAAAATATTATACAGGTACCACGTATGACCATAATTGACCCCAAAATGTATGTTGCTAAGTGAGAAATTTGTTAAGTGAGTTTTGCCCCATTTTATGACTTTTCTTGCCACAGTTGTTAAGTGAATTACTGCAGTTGTTAAATTAGTAACATGGTTGTTAAGTGAATCTGGCTTCCCCATTGACTTTGCTTGTCAGAAGGTCACAAAAGATGATCACATGACCCCGGGACACTGCAACCATCATATATATGAACCAGTTACCAAGCATCCAAATGTAAAATCACATGACCATGGGGATGCTGCAATCTCATACATGTGAAAAATGGTCATAAGTCACTTTTTTTCAGTGCCGTTGTAACTTCGAATGGTGACTAAGCGAACTGATATAAATTGAGGAGTACCTGTATTTATTGAGGATTTTACATACAGTATAAGGCAAATCTAAAGAAAAAGATAAAAGATAAAGAAAAAAAGAGGAAAGAAAAGCAAGAGAAGAAAAAAACAAACCCTAAAGTTATGAAATATGATGACTTCCAATGTTTTCTTTGACAGATATTAACAAGCCTACTGTCTATCCTCCCTCTTAACTCTTCCAGAAATCCCTTCAACCCCTTATTGAATTCTCATCTGTTTCAATCATTAAATCCATAAATCATCATCTCACTTTCTTCTTCTTTTAGTGAAAAGTCTATAAAAGGTTTCCAAACTTTTTTTGTAAAGCCACTTGTTTTCTGCTTGACCAGAGAGATCAGTTTTGCCATTTCCACGAGTTCTGACATGTTTATGATACATTCCTCCACTGTAAGAATTTCAGTACTATTCCATCTTTCTGCCTATAATAAACTTGCTTCGGTTACATATACAAGCTACTTTTAATTATGTTGAAATCATTTGGGGAATGCTTTAAACTAGCTAAAGGTCATGGAACAGTCATTTTGACGTAGTGGTTTAAGGAACCAAGCTAAAAACCAGGAGACTGTTAAATTCTATTCCTTCCTTAGATATTACCTATCTCATATTACCTATTACCTCCTATTACCTATCTCCTCCCACTTATGACTATAACTTTGTTGCTTGTATCTCTACAATGTATATTGTTTTATTTGTTTCCTAGTATGATTTGGTTGCTTATTTAGTAACCTATGACTATCACTAAGTCTTGTATCTTATGATTCTTGATGAATGTACTTTTTTTTTCTTTTTATGTACACTGAGAGCATATGCATCAAAGACAAATTCCTTGTGTGTCCACACTTGGCCAATAAAGAATTCTATTCCTGTTCCTGTTCCTGTTCCTGTTCTATTCTATTCTATTCTATTCTATTCTATTCTATTCTATTCTATTCTATTCTATTCTATTCTATTCTATTCTATTCTATTCTATTCTATTCTTTGGAAGCCAACTGGATGACTTTGGCCCATCACAATCTCTCAGCCCTAGGAAGAAGCAGGCAATGGCAAATCACTTCCAAAAATGTTGCCAAGAAAATAGCAGGATTAGTTTTGGCAGCCCCCGGAGTCAAGAGTGATCAGTGAAAATGTCTGACCATTCCTCTGTCTGTTTCAGGCCATGGAACCTGCTTTATTTGTTTAAATCTCAGAACTTCAATCCACGAAATGGCAACTGTAGTACTTTTTTTTTCCACAGTAGGAACCCCTCTTCCCAACACACTCCTTCCATTTGCTATGGATGCTTCTGGCTTGGTCAAATGAACTTTTTTGGGGTTTTTTGCCTTTTGTCATAGAACCCCATCAAGTTCTTGGGGAACCCTAAGGTTCCATGGAGCACAGCTTAGAAAACCCTTCGCTAGAGAGAAAAGGAATATGGAGTGCAAAAAATGAAAATGGAGAATCGGAGAAAGAGCTATGGTGGCACAGTGGTTAAAATGAAGTATTGTAGGCTAATTCTGCACAGGTTCAATTCTCACTGGCACAAGGTTGACTCAGCCTTCCATCCTTCCGAGGTTGATAAAATGAGGACCAATGAGATTGTTGGGGCAATATGCTGATTCTGTAAACCGCTTAGAGACAACTGTAAAGCATTGTGAAGTGGTATATAAGTCTAAGTGCTATTGCTACTGTTTGCCAGCTGGGGAAGATCCTGTTGCTATCTGAGGAGACTTAAGCTAACGGATAGGCAAAGGCCAGTGTACTCTGTAGCTTGGCTGCATCTGGTTCAGTGGTGGGTTGCCACCGGTTTGCCCTGGTTCGGGCGAACCGGTGGCGGGAGGCTCCGCCCATCCGCCCAGACATCATCACGGACGATCTACGCATGCGCAGAAGTGGCGCACGAGCGAGCACATCTCCGAACCGGTAGCAAAGGTAAGTGAAACCCATTACTGATCTGGTTGATGTCCAGGAAAGGTATGATGAGGATGGTGTGTGAAAAGTCATCTGGGTCCCCTGATCCGAATCTATAATTATTTTAAAACAGGAGTTAATGTTTGTCTATACACAATGTAAACATTGATGATTTATTCATTTATGCATGCAAACATTCCTTGAACTCGTGTTGACTCCTGACAACTGCCTAAATAAGTCCCTGCTGTTTTCTTGGCAAGGTTTTTCAGAAGTGTTTGCCATTGCCTTCTTCCTAGGGCTGAGAGAGAGTGGAACCAAGGTGGAACACTAAGGTGGAACTAAAATTCATGGTCTCTTGTTTTCTAGCTGATGCCTTCACCACTACACCCAATTGGCTTACAAAATTTACATGAAATTGTAAGAAATGTTGGCTGATTAATACTTTATAGTCATCAAGATAAGGATGTAGAGGATGTTATCTTTGAAAGAGGGGGCATCTGCTTGTCTGGGGAAGAGGGATCACTTCACATAGGCATTAACTTACCAGAGGCTTACCCTGCAAATAGCCCCTTCTGATCATTGTATGTTGGACTCTTTTTGTGTTCTAAATGCAGGAAAGGCTGCATGGATTTATTGTCTTTATCCTTGAGTAAATCAGCATCACCAGAGGACATCTGACATGCATTTAGACTGTATAGTAAGGAATGTGGGTCTTGCTGGTGTCATGACGATTTCCTACTTGCATGGCAGTTTGATGTTGTTTATGTATGAGGTGAGAAGAATTGCAGAGACAGCAGTTCCATACAAGGTTGCCAGTTATTATAACCTTCCAGGTTCTATGCTGTTCACAAAGCTTGTAGCCTCTAATTACTAGAGTAAGTAGCACTGGACCCACAGTTAGGTCATTAAAATGACTTAAGAGAAACATTTTATTTTAATGTTAAGGTTCTGGAGTTAAGTTGCCCTCTTGCCATCCTTCTGGTCTTAGATAATAAATTTTATTGCTATATAAAATCCTACTGTTGACTTCTAGGGTAAATAGATTCCTTATCATCCCCTGTTCTTTTACACTCCCAGTATACACTGACAATCTATCTTTATTATCCTATAAAGAATGGGAGAAAATAGACCTCTAACACTCCAGCTGTAAGCAGGGTGACCTGCTAAAATATTAATATCAGTTTATCTATTTGTATTTTATTCACTTTTTCCTTTAAAACAGCTTTTTGTCTCATTCACTTCCCATTGAATTCTCACATTATCCCTTGGGGGTAAGTTAGATTGAAAGATGATTATCAGTCAAAGTTCATCCCATTGGATTTTGCGGCACAGAGAAATATGAAGTTGTATTTCTCCATCTTATTACATTTCATTGACAGATGATACAAATTGAGTAATAATATAGCCTTTTAGTATTATAGAAATAGTTATCAAGAAGATTCTTTGATCCGACTCTCGGGATGAGCGTGCTGTATTTTTAATAAGAATAACTGGCTTTTTGTGCAGTTAGCTTGTACATGATTATGAAATATAAATATCATCTAGAACACAGGCTGTGTTCCGGTTAAGCACTGTAAATGAAGAATAGAATAGAATAGAATAGAATAGAATAGAATAGAATAGAATAGAATAGAATAGAATAGAATAGAATAGAATAGAATAGAATAGAATAGAATAGAATAGAATAGAACCTTTGTTTTCACTTGAAATGTACACTAATCAGCATACATTAAAATTAAATTTCGTTGCATTCAGCTCTCTCATATAGTAGACTAGCTGAATACCCGTGCTCCGCTACGAAACTATGTGATCGGGCTTGATAAATCGACACAGCTTGAAAATTAATGAGTATTTACAATCGGCCTCTCCCCTTCTCTCCCTCAGCCTTGCTGGCTTAGCTCAACTGTTCTGTAGTAAAGCTGCTTGCTGCTGTGAAAGTAAAACTGAAACTGAAACTCCTCTGCTTGTGTTTTGCATTTGGAACAGATTTATTTTCAGGTGGGGAGGGGGAGTAGAACTCCTTAGCATCAGAGGGCTGGTTGGGAACAGATTTCTTTTCAGGTGGGGAGGGGGGAGTAGAACTCCTTAGCATCACAGCTTGTTAATATTAATATAAGAAATACTCATGCTGCGATGGTCATTTTGAAAAATACTTTCTTAGTGAGCACCTAGAAGCCAAGAGGAGCATACGTGCCAAGTTTCAAGTTTGTAGGCTTTACGGTTCTGGAGATTTTGTGATGATGCATGAGTGGCATTTCACTTTTATATATAGAGATTAAACTGGCTTTATGCCATTTTCTGCTGTCAGTATTAGTAGTTTCAGTATCAACTATTGTAATCTGGAATTGATTGTACTTCAGGACAAACAAACACAGGTTACAGCAGTGTTTTTGAAACTCTTTAAGAGATGTGGACTTCAGCTCCTAGGGTTAAAGTTCATACAGCTTAAAGTTGCCAAGGAATAAAGAGTTGATTTAATGCCTGATGTGGCATTGCTGAAGGTTTGAAAATACCCAATTTCTCACCCCCCCACACCTTTTGAGAGAGTGTAAAATTAGTATCTTAAGCTTTCAGAGATTTTGTTCAGTTTTCCTCTTAAAATCTCCTAAAAAAAGTGGGGGGGAAGTAATTCAGTGTTCTGGGGTTCTCAGGATTGCTGAGAGGTATCTTAAGCCTCCATAAAAATATTGTTCCAATTGAAGTGATAGATCTGAAATATTGGGCTGTGGGAATCTGAGAGCTGCAAGTGGGGTGCTAGGGGAACTACCTGTGACCCATTAGCCATAGATTGCCCACCTCTGTCTTAAAGTTTTCTGAAGACAAGGTCCATATTGAGATGCATAAATTAATGGTTGTATCAAATGATCATCTTTTTGGGGAGAAATACATTTTAGACTTTTCTTCCAATGTATGCATCATGTGACTTTTGAAAGAAAGAGAATATATTAGATGCTGTGTTTCATATGGCTTGTTAAATGCTTGTATGCTGGTAGTATTAATGTTTCTCCGTTGCATGTTGTAGGGATCACACCTCCTGTTATGACAGCTGAAGTACCTTCTGCTCCTCCTGCCTTTGATGTAAACAACGTGTCTGGCTACGAAGGCACTACAGTTGGAGATGGTAAGTTTGGTGTAGAACTGATGAAAATGATGACATCCACGTGATAATATATTGAATGCTAAAGTGGCACAAAGCTCTTGTGTTGATTTTATGGCAATTAAATTTGCTGCTTTGGGGGGGATTACCATATTTATCTGAAAGAAAGATTCCCTGCCCCCAATAATTACATTGCAATAGCAATAGCAGTTAGACTTATATACCGCTTCATAGTGCTTTACAGCCCTCTCTAAGCGGTTTACAGAGTTAGCATATTGCCCCCAACAATCTGGGTCCTCATTTTACCAATCTGAGAAGGATGGAAGGCTGAGTCAACCTTGAGCCGGTGAGGATCGAACTGCTGGCAGTCGGCAGAGTTAGCTGGCAATACTGCATTCTAACTACGGTGCCACCATGGCTCTTGTTGTTTGATCTGCAAACAACAGATCAGGGGTGGGTTCTAACTTACCTCGCCGCCGGTTCACTTCGTCCTGCGCTGCGTGGCTGCGCGCACATGCGCAGTGATTAAAATTTGCAACCCCCCCCCCAAAAGCCAAAAACAAGATGGCGGCGCATACGCAGTACTG
>QLTV01000597.1:672403-686129 GCA_003457575.1 Thermophis baileyi | reverse complement strand
TTCTATAGAACCGGTGCGAACCGGGAGGAACCCACCTCTGCAACAGATCAACTTATATTTGTGGAATGTGGCAATAGCAGCAGATGGAGGTGTAGAAAAAGAGTGAATGAGGAGGATGTAGAAACACTCCATTGCAAATAATGACAGTGACTGGGTGGAGCAGAGAGAGAAGAGGTTGCTCCCATTTCTTTGAGGGAAACACGGACAAGTTTGCTCATCCTGTCCTCCTCTTACCACCTGCAGTCGCTCTGGGTAGTGAGATTGGTGGCACATAGTACATTTAATAAATAAAATAAACATGCAGGTGGAGAGAGTGAAAGTCCACCATGTAAAGCCTCCCAGCTTATGAACATTCTCCAGAGAGCGAGCACCCTCAAATCAATCATACACAGCACTTCCATGGACTTAGAGGCATTCCCTTGCAGATTTTAGAGCCGAGGTGGCGCAGTGGTTAGAGTGCAGTACTGCAGGCTACTTCAGCTGACTGCTAGCTGCAGTTCGGCAGTTCAAATCTCACCGGCTCAAGGTTGACTCAGCCTTCCATCCTTCCGAGGTGGGTAAAATGAGGACCCAGATTGTTGGGGGCAATATGCTGACTCTGGGAACCGCTTAGAGAGGGCTGTAAAGCACTGTAAAGCGGTATATAAGTCTAAGTGCTATTGCTATTGCTATTTTCCTCCCCAACATGGAGGACATCGAGAGATCGGTCCTGTTTGTACAGGACTTAAAGTCTTAAGTATACTGACCTATGTAGTGGGGAGAGCCACTGAACACAGTGGGACTTACAACAGAGGAGAAATGCACAGGTTTCCTCTTTTGCAAACAGGGACAAAAGAGGTCTGTTTTCTCTACCCAAATGATCCATTGGCCAGCTGCTCGACCATCACCTGTTGCTTGTATTTGGTAACAGTCTGTAAGGAAACAGATTACATTGTAAACAGAGGCATCCTGAGCATAGCAGGATACTTACTGGACAATAAGAACCTTGAATTTAGGATGGCTTACAACAGGATAAGCCACTCTCACTGCTCCTTCGACCACAGACCACTGGCCACTGTTTAACCTGCAACCTCTTTTCTCATCTTTACCCTCTTCTTTTGCAGCAGGGAAGTATTTCCCTCCTCCACCTGATTCGCTTCCTTATCGGGAAAGTGAGCCAATGCCAGCTCAGACAAACTGGAAGTAAGATGGATACTGTTCTTTCAAATCTTCTAAGAATCTATTTTTATTTTGCTTTTGCCTCAAACTAAGCGGTTATCCGCTGCTTATCTGGAGGAAGAGAAAAATGAAAGTGCAATAGATACACAGGTAGTCCTTGACTTACGACCACAATTGAGCCCAATATTTCTGTTGCTAAATGAGACAGATGTTAGGTTCCATTTTATGATCTTCCTTGCCACACTTGTTAAGTGAATCACTGCAGTTGTTAACTTAGTATCATGGTTGTTAAGTGAATCTGGCTTCCGCATTGACTTTGCTTGCCAGAAGGTTGCTGATCTAGGGACCCTGCAACCATCATAAATATGAGCCAGTTACCAAATGTCCAGATTTTGATCACGTGACCATGGGGATGCCACAATGGCCGTAAATGTGAAAAACTTCTTTTACAGTGCCGTTGTAACTTCGAACAGTCACTAAACAAAAGGTTGTAAGTCAAGGACTACCTGTAAAGTGAAGTAGATCAAGCAGGAGATAAGAGCTGCTTCTATTGAGGGAAGGTTATGTTTCTTATTGTGATAAAAATATTCCAATAGAAAAAAAAGGAACACAGACAAACCACAAGCAATAAATCTTACTTTGAGATTCAGAGGTTTATTTCTTGAACAATTGAGAACATGAGTAAAAGCCATCATTTAAAACACAACTTACATCAACAACCCATTGCAATGAAGTCTACTGACATAGCTGAATCCAGCAAAGATTAGCTACGGCCAGAAGGCACTGAACCCATCCCAAGACATTCTTTTTATACTTTTCTGCACGCATTTCACAACTTACTTCCTTGTTCTGTCTTAGTGACAGACAGTCTCCACATATACCCGTGTACATCTCAAACCTCTATCCTTCGTCTAGTTTCAGTTCCCTATTTCTCACAGTTTCAACGTTCTAATTCCAAATATATCTCAAAACTACATACTTTTCAAAATCACATTTCACAGCAACAGCTCAGCAAGATTACAAATAGTTCTGATACACTGTACAATCTTTCTAACTAAAACTTTGGTTCATATAACTTTTAGGGCCTACTATCCTTCTGAGACCTATGGACTCTGGTAGTCCAATAGGGTATTTGTCCGTTTCTCACAGTAGGCCTATATAGTTCACGTGGCTTTCATTTACTTGTTTCCAGCATCACCGTTCTTTTCCCCAAAGCTTTCTTTGAATGTAAAAATGATGGGTGGCTACAATCGGTTGCTTTTGCGGGGGGGGGGGGGGGAAACATGCCCATTTGGCCAGAAGAAAAAAAAATACTAAAACCCAAAGTCACTGAGAGGTGAAGAGAATCCTAAGTCAATAGCGGCCTCTCCATTTTGTCACCTGATAAATGAGACTCTGCAACCGAGTGTGCCTATCGGGGCTTTTCATTTTGTGGGAGAATCCATAGATGCTCTAAAAATTCTGAACATGCCCAACAACTCCAAAGGTAAGCATGTCCCTGTCCTGGAGGAGTATTTGAAGCTGGCCCTGTGATTTATGCTCACTGTCTCCATTGTTTTTGCTTGGGCCACAGTATTCCTGCTATTTCGGAAGACGAAGCCAAAGAAGCTTTTATCGAGTATGCTGCAAGCAAGTGCTGCTACAGCAAGGCTCCAGCCAGAGACTTGATGTTTCAGGATCTCCTAGCACTGAATACCTACCGAGTAAGCAGAATATACCGTTAGCATAGCAATAGCACTTAGACTTATATACTGCTTTACAGTGCTTTACAGCCCTCTCTAAGCGATTCACAGAGTCAGCATATTGCCCACAATAATCTGGGTCCTCATTTTACCCACCTCGGAAGGATGGAAGGCTGAGTCAACCTTGAGCCGGGTGAGATTTGAACTGCCGAACTGCAGCTAGCAGTCAGCTGAAGTAGCCTGCAGTGCTGCACTCTAACCACTGCACCACCTCGGCTCTTGTGTGTGCATGCAACAAACCGTATATAAAGTCATGCACAGGTAGTGCTTGACTTACCACCATTTGTTTAGTGACCATTTGAAGTTACATCAGCAAAATGTAACAAATGAAAATTGTGACATAGGACCATTTTTCTCATTTACGACCGTTGCAGCATTATGTGATCAGAATTTAGACATTTGGCAACTGGCATGTGTTCATGACGGTTACAGCGTCCCGGGGTCATGTGGTTCCCTTTTGCGACCTTCTGACAAGTAAAGTCAATGGCGAAGCCAGATTCACTTAACAACTGTGTTATTAACTTAACAACTGCAGTGATTCACTGAACACCTTGTGGCAAGGAAGGCTGTAAAATGGGGCAAAACTCACTTAAGAACAGTCTTGCTTAGCAACATAAATTTGAGGATCACATATGTTAAATTTGGACTATATGCTGCATAAAGACCTTGGTTAGAAATGTAGGTCACAAACTTAATTAATTAACAAACAATTAATACAAGAAGAGTGCTTTACATCTGTAGGTAAACTAATGACTTCAGCCCCAACTTTTTCCAATAAGATTGGGATATTTCTAATATATGCAGGGAAAGCTTTGAAGAGCCATTGCCCGTCGCTTGTTCCACAATAAGGCAAATTGATCTGTTTATGAAACTGTGAACCAAGAAGTCCCCCGATGTTCTTGATTTTATTACATACAGTTTTCTCGCAAATGTTTATATTGTGTCTATTGATCTGAATATGCTCAGAAAGATTTGCAGTTTTCTGGCTTTTGTAAAGAGTGTAAGGCAATTCACACTGAATATTTAAAAGTACAATAACGGCAGTTTGTACAAAACAATATGCAATTTCAGGATAAAATGGCTTAAGAAAGGACATGTAGAAAATATGGAAAGTATATAGGTTTTTCTATTTTAAAGTGCCAGGGGTTTTCAATAGTGTACCTGAAGTGAATCCAACAGGAAAATAATTAAATCAGTTACTATTCACCTTATTGAGGATATCCAGGGAGGATTACAATATTTACAATATACAATTTGTGTATATTCAACCGAGGGGTAGTAATTGATGAGAAGTTTCATTTTCCACAAATTTATTGTGGCCTTAGACGGGACCATTATTAAACTTCCATCTTCTGATCTGAATCCAAGGTGTGACAAAACATAGGCAAGTGACAAAACATAGTGCCACATTGCACATTTTTGTCATTTTGGCATCATGGAGAGAAATGGACACCTATCTATAACCCTGGGAGAATAATACTTAGTGTAGTGATGACTGTAAAAAAAATTGGAGGAATGGGGAGAATGTTAAGTAGATTGCCACTTCTGTTCAGATATGGTTTGTGTTTCTTCTGTGGCTTGCTGCTTTTTTCCTTCTTGCTCCTTTCCTTACCCATTTACTTTTTTTCAATAAAATATCAGTGGTGAAGGTAGAATCTTCCCACCAGGAAATAAGTGATTGGAAAGAGAATAGAAACTGGCAGCTTGATAATTCACTGTGGGAACACAAGCACATAACATGAAATGCCCAGTTGGACTGAGAAAGTCATCTGTTGCTCAATGTCTTATGTACAGAATTGTATATGTTTAAGAGACAGGAAGGGAAGAGGAACAAAAACTTCATAAAATCAGTTGACTTGCTGGCACTTTGTAACTTTAGCTCAACTTTGGATAAATTATACTTATGACTTTATAATATAGAACATAATTTTCATTTTGTGGATTCTGATTGTTGGGTTGAATTGAAGTCAGTGGATATGGGCCACATTCACCCTAAATCGTAATAGTAACAACAACAACAACAAGCCATCATTCTAGACAATCTTCCTTGTTAGCAGCTGTGGAGCCATAATTAATACTGTTTTGTGCTAAAATGCTTGGAAATTCCTGGAAATTTGGCATCTACACAAATCAACCACCAATAGACACATTGAGACACATTCCCTTTACATACTATGTTAAAGATACAATCAGGGAAGGAAACAAACAGCCTAGAACACATATCCAGCAGCCACGTACAGATAAAGAGGAAACCGCACTAGGAAAACACAGAAGAAACAATACTCTAGCTCGCAGGGGAAGCTCCTACCCGTGTTTCCCCAAAATAAGACCAGGTCTTTTGGGGTCCAAAATAAGCACTATGGCTTATTTTTTGGGGTGGGTGAGTGTCTTATTGTTTTTCCTTGTACAGGAGGCCCACTTCTTCTGCTTGCTTGGGGGGGGCAGGAGGCCACGTGGTGTGTGAATGCTGCTGCCGCGAGGCAGGGGAGAGTGGAGTTGCACACATGCCCTACACCGGCTTACTTCAGGGCCCCCGCAGCCAGGCCACCCATGCCCCGACCCCCGCCTCACCTTGTGGTCGCAGCACTGGCGCGCCACTCAGTCTTCTGCTCCCTTGCAGCTGTGAGCAAGCAGAAGTGGGCTGGTGGCCACGTGGGCTCCTGCTGCACATGGCTACCAGTGCTGCCGCTGCGAGGCAGGTTGGGGTGTGGATGGCCTGGCTGCAGGGGCCTGAGGTAAGTCGGTGTGGGGCGAGTGGGGTAGCTACATCACCCCTTCATCTCACCTCGTGGCCGTGGCACCGCGAGAAACCAGATGGAATGGCCGGCTGGCCGCACAGCCTCTTAAGTAGGGCTTATTTTGGGGGTAGGGCTTATATTAGGTGCACACATAAAATATGCCAGGGCTTATTTTCGGGATAGGGCTTGTTTTCAGGGAAACGGGTTATATACAAACAGCAAAACCTGCCCTCCCTTACACTGATGATATTACCTAGCCTTGTAATGAAACGTCTGCCAGCTAACAAGTCCCAAGAAACCAGCATCAGCAGCTTCCAATATCCTAGTTATGTGGACTAAGCAAAATAAAACTTTAGTTAAAGCAATCTTAACTCAGAATTTTAAACTAGCAGTTTTGATCATTGTGATAAGTTATTTCTTTATTATATATAAAGATATTGGTCGTCTCTGCACTCCATGGCAGCCTTTGATAATATTTCTTAGAGATTTCTGTTAATCTGCTACTTTTTGAGATTAAGCTGTAGTTTTTATATTTATTGAATTTTTTTTTAGTATTACTTGGAGACTTTCACTGAATCAAGATCTTCATTATGGAAAACCATACCATATAGAGGTAAGTGTTGCTATGCTATAGTAGAACTTTGATTTTGCTGCTCTATTTGTCTTCAAATGTATTCCTCCTGGTGGTTATTGGGGAAGTCATAGGGATGGCATTGGATTGTATTAAGCTTCATATGGAATTCAGATTCCATACTGGAGACATCTTGCTTTGCCCATCATCAATTTTTATTGTGTCATGTCATATTCAATTTTGTTCTAATAGTCAGACCCATTTATACATTCTTTTTTTAGTAGCAGCAATGTGGGGAGTAGAGACATGCTTCATCCTATAAGTTATGTGTGTGAGGATAGTTTCTGTATCCATGGAGTGTTCTGTATTCCAGGGCTCTATGTTTGATTCAGTACACTGGGAAACCATGGCTATAAAAGAGTTTCTTACCTCAGTTTGAGGAGATTATGAGGATAACAAAACCGGAGGATGAAGCTAATATACTTGTCCTCACTTTCAAACTTCAGTAGTTAACTTCTGCCAAGAGAAAGGATGATGGATGTGGCTTTACAGCACCAGTTCAAGATTAATGTGAGTTTAGGAAATTAATGATCTATTTACACCACTACAAGAATTTATTAATTTGGACACGGTAATGCATTTTGTGATTTATGCAGCAAAAGAGCTGCTTAAGAATTCCACTAGTATAATGAACTGTATAATTTGTTGAGTTCCTTGGAAGGGAGATTTTTTTTTAATACTTAAATATTAACTCACTTATATAGGTAGGATAAAATATATGAACTGCATGACATTCAGACTTTATCTGCTTTCTGAGAAAAATGGACTTCTTTTAGCTATTATTACTATTTTATATCCTGCCTTCCAGCCCTAGGGAACTATTTTAAGAAAATAAACACAGTAAAAAAGGTGAGAATTTCAACTCTCAGAATTCTCTAACCAACATGATAAGTTTGGGAGTTGAAGTCCACAAATGGAGAGCGTCCAGGTTAGAAATGCAGTTATCTGGTTACCTAGTTGGGTAATGAAATGTTTGAAAGCGAACAACCAAGCTCAGAGAGCACTAAGGATTCCACAGTTCATCCCTGAGTTACATATATTCCCTTCTATTGAAATTAAATACGTATGTCCCAAGCTATGGTGCTGAAATGTTTGTGCACAAGATAGAATATTATGACATTGTCCAAACATCATTGCCTTTTATCAGGAGAACCTGTTGATTCTGCTATGTATGGTGCAGCTCCTTCTCCCTGGGACATGAGAGTAGAAGTTCCTGAAATATTCAAAGACAACATCATAAGAATTAAAGTGCCTCACACATCAACAGTAAAGGTACAGAAAGCAAAAATAGGATAAAGTTCTAGTTGCCAGGACCTTCCTCCCTCCCCTCCCCTCCCTCCCTCCCTCTTTCTCTCTCTCTCTTCAGTACAATTCTGTTCTTTGCTTTACATTATTTATTCATTGGGACAATATAAACTGCATTGCATTATGTAGAGCTTGGTTTGGGAGTGTATAAGTGCACAGAATTGCAGCCTTAATTCTCAAGCTCCTGTTACTTCTGTGGAAGAAGGTCAATAGCGATCAACGACTTTGCACTCTAGTTCACACTAGATTAAAGTGGAACATTAATGGAGATTTCTTTGGGGTTGACTGAAGAAAGTAATTGCAGCATCTCTAAGCAAGCCTGTCCAGCTTTCCTATGAGGAGCTTGGGATTTGTTTTGGGAGTGCTGAGGGTGCTTTAATAGCCATTTAATAGCTAAATGGCCAGCCCATTTTCTTTCTATCTTAGAAAAGAGGCAGGTGGATAAAGTCACCCAAGTTCTGCATTCAGACATGCTTCATATTAAACAAACCCTGCGTGGAGAGATGTAGTAGACATGTTGTTCATGGGAGATGCCAATAGGCAGAAGTGGACGTGTTTGAGGCTTAAACACAAGCTTAGGTAACTACAATGTACAAACTGCCTTGTTTTCTCCTCACTGTTAGATTGTGATAAGTAGTTAGGTTGTTAGATTGATCCTCATCCGGATAGGATATGTGGCAGAAAGATGGACCACTGATGACTTAAGCAATTAAACCAACTGGGTTTGGTTTTTGAAGAAAATATTTTCTGGGAAAGCAAGTCTATTCTCTTGCATATATAACTGGGTAATATTTTATTTATAGAATTCTTAATATTTGGAATTTTTTGCTATTCAAAGAAAAACAAAAGGCACAGTAGAAAAATCCTGAAAAACCTTTGGAAATTGAGGATGATAGTTATGAGATCCATTCAAGTAAACAATCGTGTATACACAATGAAAAACTAAATTGAAACATGAAAAACATGAAAAACTAAATTTAGTACACCATTTCTTTTATTTGCTGGTGCAGACCTTTGCCCAAAAATAGGGGACTATTGCTGTAGTTATAAGAATCATAATTTCAGGGTGCTTTCTTTAACTATAAAGCAATTATTACCAGCTCTGATTTTTATTTTTATTTTATTTTGTTGTGGAAAGGATTTTCAATAGGAAACTATGGAGCATGGACAGAGCATTGAAGAGGGACAGTGCTGTTTAGTATTAAGTATTAAGGCCAGGGCTATAAATGGCTATATAAACATATATATATATATGTTTATATACTGTATATATGTATATGTATATGTATATGTATATTGTACAAGGTGGTTGAAAATTGTGCAGAATTTATAAGTTAATGTCTGAAGACAAAGAAGTGAAGGAGGTTTAGGAAGGCCATCGCAGTATGAGAATAAGGTAACTTTGGTGGAGAGGTTGGGAACACCCCAGGCAAAGTGAAAAAGAAAATAACTTTCTGGCACTGATTAATCATTTTACATTTCTTGTCAAAGCTGAGCCAGTCATAGTAAAAGTTAGAGGCTGCCTTTAACGCTTTTTTTATTTGAAGGGATGTCCGATATGTGGCTGTTCTGGCAGACGACCCTGCACCCAGTGCCATTGCCTCACAAGGGTATGTACTTCTAAGTCAGCGACATGTCTTGCTTTGTGTGGAAGAGTTTGTCCCTTGAAGAAAAAGTTTTTAAAAAAAAAAGATTAAAAAGTTGACATCCTCGGAGCAGTTTGCAAATAGGGTTAAATGTTAAAAAAAGCTAGCAGTAGTGCTATTGAAAATATTATTTTATTTTATTTGTTTGTTTGTCAAACATGTACAAGATAGCAGGTATAGGTATAAACATAAACATAATCAAGGTGAATACAGATAGATGAGGACAATAGGACAGTAGGACAGGGACGGTCCTATGGTTGAACCTTCTTTCTGCTAGCAGGTTGAAAAGCCTGCTAGCAGAAAGAAGTCTTATTGGGTTTCTGATGGGTCATTCATCCATCATATTTGAGGATATGCCCTCCCAACAAAGCCTCCATCTCACTGATAATCTCCTGGGGAGGCAGACTGAAGCCTGTTCAAGGCATTCCAGCCTGGAGGGAAGAGTGTTTTTCACAGGAAATGGAAGACGCTCTCCTACTTGGAGAGTCCATGGTGCATGGAGGAAGTTCAAGGTGAGCTGGTTAGAGTAAACATCTGCTTTATTACAACTGGCCCAGGAGTTCTATCCCCTTTGTACAGTGCTCTTTTGATTGTGAGGGAGATTGCAAACCCAGCTTCCATAGCCACACACTATGGAAGCGTGTGAGCCTCAGAAATTGACTGAAATTGTAATTGAAAAGACTGGGGTCTTATATTTCTATAGTGCATAGGGCAGGGAATTCCCAGTGACCTCCTCCCGTGCCCCTCTTTTTAGAAAAAAACATTCTACCATAGAATGAAACCTGGCACAGAAATGGCTTCAACGTGGAGCCACATTTTGCCTCTCCTTCCCTTTGAGATGATGGGAACTGATTTGCTGTAATTTGACACACGGATCAGGAAAGTGTTTCTCAGAGTCCTCTGTTGACTACCTAGTGGTCAGTAATAGGTTGACTGGTCAGCCAGCAATTTTGAGAAATGAGGTGAATGAACTCAAGAGCACCCCACAGTTGGATGTCTTTCTCACACACTCACCAAACCCCTTTCTTGAACTCTCATCTGCAAGAAGACTTAGCAGCAGCTTTATCTCAGCTGCACAAATCCAGGTGTCCATTCTTTTGCAGTTAAGACTCTTTTAACTTTTTGCCATGTAGTGGTAATTACTTTAATAGATCCTTTGGGGAAAATCCCAAAAGTGCTCTTTCAAGAGGCAACTGTACTTTCCGGGTTTTCTTTGAAGAAGCTTTTCATCCAAGAAGCTTTTTCACCTCTGACTGGATGGTGGGGGAATGGAAGGATTTATACTCCTTGCAGACAGCTGGTCATTTGCATTCTTTTAGGGAGTCCTTAAGGCCACCTGGAGGTTTATCTGTGTCATCAGGGTCACCTGAGTGGTGCAAATGGGTGTGGAGCCTTCTTGGAACTGTTGAAAGGACTGTGTTGTAGACTGGAGATAGATGATGTCGTACCCCTCCCCCTCTGTTGAGAGAGGGCTGTTCAATTTTGACATAGATGGCCTCTTTGACCCCTCTTTCTAAAAGAATGCAAATGACCAGCTGTCCGCAAGGAGTACAAATCCTTCCATTCCCCACCATCCAGTCAGAGCTGAAGAAGCTTCTTGGATGAGAAGCGAAACATCTTGAAAGAAAAACCAGAAAGTCCAGTTGCTTCTTGAAAAAGCATCTTTGGGACAACCATGAAATAAAAAGCTACCATAGAAATTGGTATCTTTTCCTATAGCTGGCGATAGTCATATTTTAGTTAGAAGAAATGTCCAATCGCTGCTTTTTTAGTGTCATGCCAAGGAGCTGCCATGCAATCTTATGCAGTGGCGCTTCTGGTTTCATTGTAAGCAATGAGGCATGTTGTTATTAAACAACAGTTGCCACTGTTGTCAATAGCACTGGCTGCACACTATGCTCACAGCTTTCAGTGTGAATTTATTTACAGAAAGAATGATGACTATGATGGTTGGTCATCTCCTCATTACCGGCTGCTCAGGCTATCTTTATTATTATTATCAACCATCGAGAGTGGAACTTTACAAAGTGATGACAGTTTCCATGGAAGTAAGAATTTTTAGAGGAAAGGAATTTCATAATGAGGCATCTTCCTAGTCCCTTTCACAATCCTACCCAATCTTAAAGCCACTTGATATAGAGTGCTGGTTTTTTTTTTTTTTTTTTTTAAAGAGGAGCACAGAAGTCTGCTTTTGACTAATGAAAAATTTGTTGGTGGAAATCCAGTTAATTTGATGCTTTTCCATTTGATGTTATATGTCAACAGAAGCAATGTTGGGTCTGTAATGGAACAGGATCCCAGTTCACTAATCAGAGGTGTTCTTCTTGTTCAGGAGTGGGAACAACCATGTACGTGAGTTAGTGTACTTCTTTTTTATTTGCACTCTAGGCTTGAATGTGAGAAAATGATTGTGCTCCCTTCTGTTCTGTAAATCGCAGCTAGGTGATATACTGTCAATAATCTGATAATGGATTGTCCTACATGATGCCAAACCTTTAAGCTAGACTGAGACTAGGAAATCAAGGTTATAATGCTAATTTTACTTTTATTATAAGGTTACAGCAATATACCTCCCCCTTCCCACCCTTAATTTTTGTGAGAACTGCGAGGGTCCTGTCTAAGATGCTTCCTTGAATGATGTTTCTGTCCTGGACTCAGATTTCTTTTATCTGATCTTGGTTGTGGCTTTTCCTCGTCTTCCTCAACTTACTTCTTCGGCCCATTACATATTTCAAATATTGGAATAACATTTACATGGAGCTGTGGTGGTGCAGTGATTAGAATGCAGTATTGCAGGCTGACTCTGCCCACAGCCAGGAGTTTGATCCTGACTGGCTCAAGATTGACTCATCCTTTCATCCTTCCGAGGTCAGTAAAATGAGGATCCAGATTGTTGGGGGCAATGTGCTGAATTTGTAAACCACTCAGAGTGCTATAAAGCACTATGGAGCGGTATGTAAGTCTGAATGCTATTGCTATTGCTACATCATCATCATTCTAGTCATTGTTTATTCAATGCTGGATGAAGGCCTCTTCCCCGTTGCCAACCAATATGATCTTGAGCTTTCTTTTGCAAACTGGACCCACAATACTTGTTGATGTTGTCGATCCATCTTGTTTTAGGTCTCTTTTGTGGACGTAAATCAAGGTGGATTTCCTACTGTTGAAAGCCCAGAAGTGGGCCACTTCACCTGGTTGCTTTGCTTGAGCAAAGCACTTGGGAACATATTATCTAGAACAGGGGTGTCAAACTCAAGGCCCAGGGGCCGGATCCGGCCCCAGGGGTACTTAGATCTGGCCCACAGGGCCGCCCTAGAAACAGAGCTGAAACAGAGTGAAAACAGAGCTTGGGAGGGCTGCGTGCGGCTTCCCCTGAGCTCCATTTTCAGTGGCAGAGGGTTGCAGGAGGCTGTCACAGCCGAAAACAGAGCTCGGGAGCCTGTTTTTGCTGGCAGAGTGCTCGGGCCACCACGTGCCCCCGACACGAGTGATGTCGAGCTGGCCAGGCCCACCCTGGCCCCCGAAGATCAAACACAACCCTGATGTGGCCCTCAATGAAATGGAGTTTGACACCCCTGATCTAGAAGGAAGGATTACATTGCTCTGTGGAACTGTAATGGAGAGGCCTCATCTGAAGCAATAAGTCCCTATGAGTCTTTGCACGGACCTCCTGAGTAAGTATACATGCAAAACAGGTTTTTTGTGACATCATTATGTGGACTTGAAGCAACAGACTAGGAGCTTCTTGGTTTCAGATCTCACTCTTAATTCGAACTTACTAAGACTGCCTAATAGACTTTAGGTGCGAAATGAGAGGAAGCATAATTTTGAATGTCCTTAGAGAAATGAGAACATGTTTTAAGGAAGCAGCATACGAAGGTGCAATAGAAATGCTAATGTTACTTTTGTTGAAAGAGCCAGAATCCTGAGCTAATTGAAATGTAGCTTGAAAAACAGCCCTCATTTTGACATGCAGCTGTCTGAGAAACCAGAAAGAGAAAAATAAGTCTCTTTTGTTCTGCTCTGCATTTCAAAGAAATATTTAGTGGCTTTCAGAAGCTACATCGGCATGGAAATTGAATACATCTCAAGTGAATCAAGAAGAGATCCTTGCTTGGATTGTGCGTCTTCTCTAGTTCTGTTTGGGCTTTATAAACAAGTATGGAAGTCACCATGTGAGCTATGATGAGCAGCCCCAGATTGCGCACCGGATCTGCCTGGGGCAATGCAACCTCATCCAGAACTAAAGATGGTAAACCTCTGGATCCCAATACATGAAAGAAAGCTAGATAAAAGAAAGATATGAAACACCAGACTTTAATTCAGAGACCTCTTAAATTAGGGGCAGGGGTGAAATTCAAAATTTTTCCCTACCAGTTCTGTGGGCGTGGCTTGGTGGGCGTGGCAGGGGAAGGATACTGCAAAATCTCCATTCCCTCCCCACTCCAGGGGGAAGGATATTACAAAATCTCCATTCCCACCCCACTCTGGGGCCAGCCAGAGGTG
>QLTV01000597.1:641274-654142 GCA_003457575.1 Thermophis baileyi | reverse complement strand
AGATCGGTTCATCGGTTCTAAGGCGACGTAGTTCTAAGTTGTCTAAGCCCAAAATTTCAAGTCTTGTGGAATAAGGTATTCTGTTGCAAGTGGAGGAGTGGAGGACTCTTCTCGTGAAATATTTTTGGACTCTCTCAATTGTATTAATATCTGATATGCAGTGCGGGTTCCAGACAGGTGAGCTGTATTCGAGAATTGGTCTAGCAAACGTTTTGTATGCTCTAGTTAGCAGTGTAATGTTGCCAGAGAAGAAGCTACGCAGGATTAAGTTGACTACTCTTAGTGCCTTTTTGGCAATGTTGTTACAGTGGGCTTTGGCACTTAGATCATTAGATATGTGTACTCCAAGATCCTTGACAGAGTACTTCGCTCCATTCAGCTTTCCCTCAACCCTGACCAATCTCCCAGTCCCTGCTGCAGAAAAACACACCCACAGCGTGATGCTGCCACCACCATGCTTCACTGTTGGGATGATATTGGGCAGGTGATGAACATTGCTTGGTTTCCTCCAGACATAATATTTAGAATGGAGGCCAAATAGTTTAATCTTGGTTTCATCAGACAGAGAATCTTGTTCCTCACAGTCTGAGAGTCCTTCAGGCGCTTTTTTGTAAACTCCAAGTGGGTTTTCATGTGTTTCGCACTGAGGAGAGGCTTCGGTCTAACCATTCTGCCATAAAGCCCAGATTGGTGGAGGACTGCAGTGATGGTTGTCCTTCTAGAACTCTGTCTCATCTCCACACAGGATCTCTGGAGCTCAGTCAGAGTGACCATCGGGTTTTGGTCAATTTTCTTACTAAGGCCCTTCTCATCCGATTGCTCAGTTTGACCAGGCGACCAGCTCTTGGAAGAGTCCTGGTCGTGCCAGTCTTCTTCCATTTGAGAACTATGGAGGCCACTATGCTCTTAGGAACCTTCAGTGCAGCAGAAATTTTATTGTAGCCTTCCCCAGATCTGGGCCTTGCAATAATCCTGTCTCTGAGCGCTGCAGGCAGTTCCTTTGACCTCATGGCTTTTGCTCTGCTACAGTATGCATTGCCAGATGTGAGGCCTTCAATAGAGAGGTGTGTGCCTTTCCAAATCATGTCCAATCAATTTAATTTACCACAGATGGATTCCAATCAAAGTGTAGAAACATGTCAGCAATAATCAAAAGAAATGGGAGGCACTTGAACTAAATTTCAAGTGTTGTGGCAAAGGGTCTGAATACTTATGCCAATGTGATATTTCAGTTTTTTTTCATTTTAATAAATTTACAGACATTTCTAAAATTCTGTTTTCACTTTGTCATACTGAGTGTAGATTAATGAGAAAGAAATGAATATCTAACAAAATGAAATCCAATGTAGAAAAAAAGTAAAGTCCTACACTTAGGCAAGAAAAACCAAAAGTACACATATGGACTAGGTGAAGCCAGGTTTAATAGCAGTAACTGTGAGAGGGATCTTGGAATCTTAATGGACAACCAGCTAAATATGAGCCAGCAGTGTGTAGCGGCAGCCAAAAAAGCCAATGCAATCCTAAATTGCATTAACAGAGGGATACAATCAAGATCAAGTGAGGTAGTGCAGAGAAGAGCAACCAGGATGATTAGGGGATGGAGACTAAAACATATGAAGAACGGTTGCAGGAATTGGGCCTGGCTAGTCTAGTGAAGAGAAGGACCAGGTGAGACATGATAGCAGTGTTCCAATATTTGAGGGGCTGCCACAGAGAGGAAGGGGTCAAGCTATTTTCCAAGGCACCTGAAGGCCAGACAAGGATGGATGGAAACTGAACAAGGAGAGATTCAACCTGGAAATAAGGACAAATTTTCTGACAGGGAGAACAACCAATGGAATTGCTTGGCTTCAGAAGTTGTGGGAGTTTCACCACTTGAGACTTTCAAGAAGAGATTGGACTGCCATTTGTCAGAAATGGTGTAGAGTCTCCTGCTTGGGCGGGGGGTTGGACTAGATGACCTACAAGGCCCCTTCCAAATCTGTTAATCTGTAATCTGAATGTCAACAACTGTAGAATCAGACTGCAGCATAACAAAATTGACAAAAGTGAAGGGGGTCTCAATACTTTCTGAATGCACTATATATTCTCTTTTATTAATTGATTATACTTGGAGAGTATCTATGGAGATTCTCAGTCATCCAGGTCATGGTTTTCCCAAAGGTGCTTTTTCAAGAGGCAACTGGTTTTCTGGTTTTTCTTTGAAGATGTTTCACTTCTCATCCAAGAAGCTTCTTCAGCTCTGAAGAGAAGTTGGAGCTGTGCTTTCTACAGGATATTTTATGCCCTGTGTCCCTTCACTGTTGAGCACAAGCGCAGGCTGTTGGGGATGAGTCTGTGCTGTCTGCATCTCAAACTGAACCATAAATGGTTCCTGTAGTCTGCAATTTTTTGGGAAATTCGTTCATACTGCCAAACCATTCGAAGGGTATTCATCCCAAAGTGCATAGCTAAATGTCTATGGAGATTCTCAGTCATCCTGGTCATCCTGCTTTTTCAAGAGGCAACTGGATTTTCTGTTTTTTCTTTGAAGACGTTTAGCTTCTCAGACGTTTAGCCTCAGTTAAAGAAGCTTCTTGGATGAGAAGTGAAACGTCTTCAAAGAAAAACCAGAAAGTCGAGTTGCCTCTTGAAAAAGTACCTTTGGGATATACTTGGAGATAAACTTCTTTGAAAAGACTGATACAGTTAGGATGTAAGAGGTGCTTTAGCTATATGTTGGTGGAATGCAAACATGACTTTTCTTGAAGCAGAAGGATAAAAATTAGTAGAGTCGGCTTCTGCGCATGCTCGGAAGGAAAAAAAAATTCAAAAACTATTCAAAAACTATTCAAAAAAAAAAGATGGCGGCCCCCATGGACCGGCACTGACTGATCAGGTTTGGTGATGTCATTGTGACATCACCAGCGGGCCGCTACCGGTTCAGGAGAACCGGTCCGAACCGGAAGGAACCCACCCCTGCTCTCAACCTATGATTAGAAATATATACAGAGGTGGGTTCCTCCCGGTTCGGAACTGGTTCGCCCGAACCAGTAGTGACCCGCTGGTGATGTCACAAAGACTTCATAGATCCGATTCAGTCGGTGCTGGTCCATGGGCACCACCATCTTTTTTTTTGAATTTTTTTGAATTTTTTTTTTGAATTATTTTTTTTAAAAAAAATCCGTTTTTTTTTCTTCTGCGCATGCACAGAAGCCGAGTTTCCAGCACTGTGCATGCGTCGCCATCTTGTTTTCAGCTTTTTAAAAAAAAATGTTTTGTATTTTTTGGCACTGCACATGCGGCGCGGCCACACGGCGCGGGAGGAAGCGAACTGGCAGCGAGGTAAGTTAGAACCCACCCCTGAATATATAACTTCCAAGAATGGCCCAAAGCCAAAAAAGTCTGCTTTGGAAATGACACTTGGAGGGATAGATGGGGAACACTTCCTGAACTATGATTCTGTCATTTTACCATTATGGCTGGATCTATGGAAGATAAGGTTCAGTCACATCTATACCTAATGGTGGCAGGCGGGTGGAGACTTAGATATGACATTATCAAAAGTTGATATAGAGGTTTTATTCAAGGGTGGGTTCTAACTTACCTCGCTGCCGGTTCGCTTCCTCCCGAGCCGCGTGGCCACGCCTCATGGGCACGTGCATGCGCAGTGAAAAAAAATAAAAAAATAAAAAAAATAAAAAAGCCGAAAACAAGATGGCGACTCATGCGCAGTGCCGGAAACTCAGCTTCTGCGCATGCGCAGAAGAAAAAAAAATTCAAAAAAATTAAAAAAAAAATTCAAACAAAATTAAAAAAAAAGATGGCAGTGCCCACGGACTGGCACGGACCGGACTGGATCTGTGACATCATCGTGACATCACCAGCGGGTTGCTACCGGTTTGGGCGAACCGGGCCAAACCGGGAGGAACCCACCTCTGGTTTTATTCTACCAGGCCTCAGCTTCCAGATTATCATTGCCGGTCATTGTTGTACCCTTGCATGTTTCCGGCAGAAAATATTGCAGTCTCATCATGCTCACTTTTGCAAAACTTTTCAGCCTTATGATTTTTCCAGTCTTGACAGATAACAAGAAGGCACCCTGAGTTTGTTCAACTGAAATTATTGTAGAAATAATATGTCAGTGTTTGTCGCGAGTCTTATTTCTTATCTTGGATATCCCTTATCTGCAAAAATCACGAAATGATAAAACAATAATTTGCATTAGACAGTTTTAAACACAAATTGCTATGAACATGTGCAGTCCTGTGTCTTTGGGTTAATTATGTAGCTGAAATGAGGAATTCCCTGATCTGTGACCTCAGTCAGATTACGGTCAGCACATCCCTGCTGGGGCCAAAGGAGCAAATTTTTGAGTAAACGTGTTTCGATATGGCTGCAGGCCCAAATTTCTCCCTACAATATGGGAATACAGTAATGAGTTCAGTTCAGTTTCTTATTAGAGTCACTGATCAGCAGGACAGATGCTGTACAATATAACAAATAACAAACAAAACACTTTGCACAACTAGGAGAGAGAACAAAAAGGCTAAAAATAGATATCAGATCAATGGACATTTATAATTTATGATGCCATGCCATAATTCAAAATTAAGGCTGCCAGCTAAGATAATCAAAGAGATTGTTAAATGCAAGCAAATTCTACAAGTCAGAAAAAAACCATAATGGATAGGGAATTCATCTGATCATGCAAGAAAAGATTTAATAAGGGGTCTTGTCCCCAGAGAGAGGTTGTCAGTCAGAGTGGGTGATTTTGCTGTGTTTGCTGTGTAAATAAAAATATAAATTTCTACGTAAGTGGATGACTGGGCTAGTCACTCACTCTCATTTCAAACTACCTCACAATTTTCTTGTTGTGAGGAAAACAGTGTTGCCTTGAAACTCAGGCACCCCAAGTTTGGTCTGGAGCTGATAAGGGTGGGACCTGTAATGTGTCCTCTTAGGAGCACACATAACTGCCGGTGCCAACACATTTTACACAGCTGAAGTTTCTGGATTCTTAGCATTCTATAAACCCACAGTTAGTTTATAGTTCAGTGTGCTGTGCAAATCCTCAATTTGTTTACAGTAATTCAGTAAATCATGGGTTAGTATGCAGTAAAATTATAGTCTTGCTCCTGCTAAGTAATTTTGCTGGTAAAAAAATGTTTCCTGTGTGCAGTTATCTGAGTAATTGTTTGCTAACCCACCATTCAACATGCAAACAATCAATTGTATAATGTACTAAGCAGGGCCTGTGAAAAATGTTACAAGTGTAGGTCGTAGATAATATTGGAAGGGAACAAGGACAGTTTGCAATTAAACCAGAATGTTTATTGATCTTTTTAAGCTGTAGCATAAGCCTCTAACACATACATAATATAATAGCTGCTTTGCTTAAGGTGTCAAATGCACGTAATCATCCTTTTGCAATTTCATTAAGGATGGCCAATTCAAAGCTACCATGAAGTGGGTTGAATTAAGGATAGCTTTTGTTCACAACCAGGAATTTAGCAAACTTTGAACAGTGGAGGAGGCAACTCAGTCTTTCATTTTTTTGGCATGGGGTGGAGGGGTGTGAGAAATGTAACAAGAAGCAATTTGAATCATAGTGATATTTTCCAGCCCATTCTTTAGTATTTGGGAGTTTCCAGGTGAGAGTAGGAATCAAAATATTCTCATTTTATTATTATTCTTGTTAAAAATTTACATGAAATGCTAGATTGTGTTTTAGGTTAAGGGGATTTTTAAGGGTAGACATGAGAGTCTTGTGTTTCCTAGAGGACCAAATGCAAAACATCATAAACAGATTGCTTTTTGGCCTCTAGAAGAACAATAGTTGTAAGTTAGAAGTCAAACTAGGGATCTCTGGTAGTCTCTGAGCTTGGCTGCTTTCTTGCAGACATTTCATTACCCAAACAAGGTAAGATCTGTCAGTGCTAGTGCTGAGGAAAACAATCAAGCTCGGAGACCATCAAGGACCCCTCATTTCAACTCTGACCTACAAATATTCTCCTTTAGAAGTCAAATTTCAATTAAATATTAGGAGATCTGAATGTTGTCAAAAAAGCAGGCGTGACAATGAGCTACAGTATATCCTTCACTGAAAGTCTTCAAGCAAAAGATGGGCAACCAATGGGTTATTCTGAATCTCTGCACCAAAGAGGGGGTGAAACTCGATGCCTAAATAATCCATTTCACTTTTACAACTCTGGAATCCCATGAAGTCTTAACAGGTAGTCCTCGACTTACAACAGTTCATTTAGTGACCTTGAAAAAAGTGACTTATGACCATTTTTCACACTTACAACCATCACAGCATCCTCATGGTCATGGGGGTCAAAAATCAGACTGTTGGCAACCGACTCATATTTATGATGGTTGCAATGTCCCAGGATCATGTGATCCCCTTTTGCGACCTTCTGACAAGCAAAGTCAATGCGGAAGCCAGACTCACTTAACAACCAAGCTACTAATTTAACAACTGCAGTGATTCACTTTAACAGCTGTGGCAAGAAAGGTCGTAAAATGGGGCAAAACTCACTTAACAAATGTCTCATTTAGCAACATAAATTTTGGGCTCAATTGTGGTTGTAAGTCAAGGACTACCTCTATATGCTTTAAAGTCCAGGTAAGCATCCTCCTTGTTGGTTGCTTAAGTGGCTTTGTTCCCCTATAGACATTTGTGAAATCAAACTAGTGTCTTCAGGGGGGGTGGGGGGAACTTCACATACAGTATATGAATGAACAGGATTCTCCCCAAACTTCAAAAGATTTATCTTCATTTGAAAGAAAATCTTGGTTTATTAGGAACAACAGAAATCAGCACTATGAATAAATGACTGAAATTAGACTGGAATTGCTATAAACTGGAATTAATGTAGTATGAAATCACTTATTAATCTTTGATTTATCCAATATTCTTTAGATAATTAAAAGCCTGTTTAAGAATGTCTTAACTAGTAAAGTTCAGCATTATATAGAAATAAAGCAGAAAGCTCCTCTGGAATGCTGTGGCATTTGCTGTACCCAACTAAGTTTACTTGTGCCTATTTTTCTATTCTTTGCATATTTACTTAAACAAATCTCATAGGACAAAAGGCTGTTTCACTGTAAGCAAATAAACTGGCTGAGACCAGGAAACATATTATACTGCAAGGCTGAACACATCTATGGAGATCTGTGAGACTTTACTTAAGCACATAACATTGCCATTGCTCATGCCTCCTAGGAATTTTAGTGAATTGTAGTTCAAGAAATCTAGGAAAAACCAGATTGGAGAAGAATGGTGTTTCAGCAAATTCACCCCTAAGCAGTAGTGGGTTCACTTACCTTCGCTATCGGTTCACGTGCGCAGCGCTTCTGTGCATGCGCAGATCGTTTGTGATGACGTCTGGGCGGGTGGGCGGAGCCTCTCGCTGTCGCTACTGGTTCGCTCGAATCGGGGCGAACTGGTAGCAACCCACCACTGCCCCTAAGTATGAATAAATTCCATTAAACACAAGGGTGACTGAGTTCTGAATAGCTATGATCAGTATCACATGATTGATATGTGAACCTCATGAAGTATGTCCTTGCTTAGAAGCATATCTAAGTTTGTGTTTTGGTTGTAGCTTGGCTTGACATACATTGAGGTGTTTTGATGACAAGAGCAGTAAGTAGTTATCACAACAAATCAGCATCTGGACAGGCAAACTAAACATCTTTTTATCAATATCCAAACTTTACCATTCTGAAAGCTTTGGCTGCAAATTTTTTTAGGATTCCATCAGCCCCAAATCACCCCAACATTCCAGGTTTCAGAGACACTGTAGCCACATCTAGATGGTCACATCTAAATGCATGGGGTGAATCATGGATTTAACAACAATCTGCCCATAAGCTCCCTTTTTATCAGTCTCTTCATATTCATTCCTCTCTTACATAGCAACAAGAAGCAATCTTGATTCAATTTGAATGGTAAATTCCAAATTTATTTATTTATTTATTTATTTATTTATTTATTTATTTATTTATTTATTTATTTATTTATTTATTTATTATTTAAATTTCTATGCCGCCCAACTCCCGAGGGACTCTGGGCGGCTTACAACAGAAATATAAAAAAAACATTAAAAAACAGTATAAAAACATTTAAAAAACAATTTAAAAACCCATGCACACCATTCATGGCCAGATCTCGCAGGATTACAACAGCGAGATCAACGGCCCCAGGCCTGCCGGAAAAGCCAGGTCTTCACCGCTTTCCGGAAGGCCAATAGGGTGGGGGCAGTCCGGATGTCAGGAGGTAACTGGTTCCAGGGGGCTGGGGCAGCCACAGAGAAGGCCCTCCCCCACGGGCCCGCCAGCCGGCACTGTTTAGCTGATGGGACCCGGAGGAGACCAACTCAGTGGGATCTTACCGGTCGCTGGGAGCTATGTGGTAGAAGGCGGTCTCGAAGATAGCCTGGAGAAAGTGATAGTAAGTTTACAGGATTTGATGGATATCTTTATTGCAAAATGTGTCTTCTTTTAAGGCAATAGCAATAGCACTTAGACTTATATACCGCTTTACAGTGCTTTACAGCACTCTCTAAGCGGTTCACAGAGTCAGCATATTGCCCCCAACAATCTGGGTTCTCATTTTACCCACCTCAGAAGGATGGAAGGCTGAGTCAACCTTGAGCCGGTGAGATTTGAACCGCTGAACTGCTGAACAGTCAGCTGAAGTAGCCTGCAGTACTGCACTCTAACCACTGCGCCACCTCGGCAACACTAGCCGGGAGGAGAAAAAGACAGGACAAGTTTTTAAATTGTTCAACAAGGAGGCAGGTTGTGCTGAACCAATGTAGCAAGTATCCTATCCAAGTGTTAAAATTAAAATTTTCAAAAAAAGTTTAAGAAGGAAGATCTTGCTTTTCTGTTTGCCTTTCTGGGATGCCAGGCTTAATATGTCACTGAATGTCAATGGACCAAAAAGTGTTAATTGAGTTATCCTTGTAGGCTAGCATGTTTTGCTGCCTCTCATCATTATATTTTCTGGGATACCAAAAGCTTGGCATAGCTAGTTCGTAGATTGGGCCCTTCTTGAGAAGGATCTCCTCATTACTGACTTGGGCGGACTGCCAAACTGGACATGGAATATGGGAAACGTGTCGACTCTTCTAGGCAGAAATTGGAAGGATGTTCCCTGATAGTCCTTATGTCCAATGCAGCTTTGGATTTTCTGGGGAATTGGCAGGACTGGTACAGGTGATTGAAAACTTGGATTCTCCTGGAAATGATTTCTTTATCATCACTACCCAAATTGGATTGTTTTTAGCTTGCTGACAATATCTTATTGTAGTTGCAGGGACAGTTAGAAGCAGGGTGGGGCTGTGAGATACAATGGTAGAAAATTAGGCAACTCACAGAAAAGAAGGCTGTGGCAGAGACAGAATAGCATTCATAATAGCATAACCTGAGAACCTCTCCAGGATTGATGCCTGTAAGTAATGGCCTGACAATCATTCATTCTTTGTTGAGATATGTCAACCTGCCGCTCCAATCATTCAGAAAGTCAGAGTAAGGTTAACCCCAAAACTGAGATGAGTGCTGAGATGAGCTTCCAACTGGATTGGCAGGGCCAAGACAGAATGTTTCCCAACTTGTAGAAAGTGGGAAAGCAGGAAAATCACATTTTTCATTGCTTCTCCTTTTGATACTACAGATTCTTTTTGGGATAGAATTGTAATTTCTCATTATAACATGACTGACAACCTAAAACCTTCTGCTTTTCTATTCCATGGTACAGAAAACGTCTCCAGAGAGAAGTCTAAAATATAATTACTACTATTTTTGAGCCAAATTAATAAAATATGTGTTTAGGGTTGTATCACTGATAAAATGAGTATCATTTTATATTACACACTGTTTCTTATATATCAGTCTATTCTTTTATTTCTTTGCTATTATACTGCTTAACTGTCCAACAACCACAGTTAGTGTGAAAGTGTTAACAGCAATAAGGTAATAAAAAAACAAACAATAAGACTCTTGTCTGGAAAAAAAGAATTTGTTATTATGCATAGGAAAGACCATAATTCAGGTTTCCAGGCCAGCCTCTTAGAGGAGAATATTTCACAAATGTAGCAATTACGTTGTGAAAAGGTTTGACTTGTTATTGCAAGTCATCTGATCCAGCATCTGGAAAAACGGACCTGGATGGAAACTTTAAAATCTGAGCATGTAGATAAGAGGAAAAAAAATACAGTCCACCTTCCATTTGTTCTCAAAGCAGAAAAATACAAATGTTACATTATCTCATAAATCCACTAAGGAGCAAAAAAGAACAGATTAATCAGCAGATGTGGACACAAAAACGAGCAACTGTAGTGACAATGTGGAAAACCATTTTGAGGAGTTTGGTGGCATATTTCTCTTTCATATTAAGAAAAGTCTAAAAGTTTTGAATCCATTCTGAACTAACCTTCACTTGTTTACTGAACATGCTTGAGCTTTAAATCCTTTTAATACACTGCAATGTTCATTATCTCTGGATTCAAAAGAGCCAATTGCCTAGCACCTGCTCTGACACTTGGAAAAACAGCAACTAAGGCAAAGTGGAAGTACCTATCCTTGAAGGACTTGAGATATTTCTCTTTTGCTTGCCAGGCATTTCTATTTGCAGTACATGTTTATGTTCTTGGGGCGACCTGCCTTCTTCCAGGGGTTCTTTTACATTCCAAAAAAGAAAATGGTTTCACAGAATAAGTCATACTTTGTTCTGATTAAATGCATTGAATCTAGCTTTTTGGCAGGACAAGAGCTGGCTTCTATTGGAATCAAAGCAGGTAGAGAAGGGAAGCTTTGAAGAGAGCTGAGGACACTTAGTTTTAATGCTGTAAGTGGTTCTGATATCTGTTTGATATTTACTTTGTTGTGTTAACAAAGTTGTTTTAATAGTGAAAATACTGAGTTTGCATTAGTGTTAGGTGCTATCCTCAGTTGGAAGAATAAAGTAGATTAGACAATTGAATGTAAATACACTGTTCAACAGAATGGGACTTCAAATAATTTACTTTTCTCTTACCTCTCTTATCTGTTTAATGCCATTGCCATTTCAGTCAAATAAGCTTTTATTCAATAAGTGGCAAGCAACTGCTGGTATAGAGATATGATGATTTATGAACTAAATTCATCCAGGGCTTGTCAATAAATGGAAGAGTAAGTAGAATCATGACTGCAAATTAGATGACAAATCAATTTGTTCAATATTTCATTCAATTGTATGGAAAGGAGGCACTAGGTTCAGAAAAGACAGCACAGAATTTTGACAACACACACATCATAAAATAATGAGAGCCTTTTCTGTTGTGTCATCTGTTTTTGGAACATCATTTCCCTAGAGATTAGATTAAGAGAATAACAGAATAAAAGAGTTGGAAGGGACCATGGAAGCCTTTTAGTCCAACCCGCTGCTCAAGCAGGAGACCCTATTCTATTCTAGACAAATAGCTGGCCAATGTCTTCTTGAAAACCTCTAGTGATGAAGCACCCACAACTTCTGTAGGCAAGTCGTTCCACCAATTAATTGTTCTCACTGTCAGGAAATTGCTCCTTATTTCTGTGTTGGATCTCTCTTTGATAATCTTCCATCAATTACTTCTTGCCTTGCCCTCAGGTGCTTAGATGAATAGGTGAACCCCTCTTCTCTGTGACAGTCCCTCAAATAATGGAAGACTGCTATCGCCCCTAGTCCTTCTGTCGCTCCTAGTCTGTCTCTTCGTTAGACTAGACATGCCTAGTTCCCACAATCATTCATTGTACAGTTTAGCCTCCAGTCCCCTAATATCTTTGTTGCTCTTCTCTGCACTCTTTCTAGACTCTTAACATCATTTTTGTATTATGGTGACATTGACTTTTTGTAAGGCCTTGGAGATTTGGTTATGTCACTAGACATGGAGTTTCAAAAGTACAGCAGAACCCATGGGATTACTTGCCAATGGTTGTTTGTGATTGTATCTCAGTTGGGGTCTGGTTGTGAAATTAGTGGTGCTAATTGCTATAAAAACTGGGTTTCATAGTGGGATCTCCTGTGCCTGATGAGAAAGATAGGTGCTGAAAAGACATGGCATATGTCTCTCTCTGTTTGTACATATGTGCAGCCTTTGTGTGCAAATAAAATATGCACATTTATACATATAAATGCAGATATAAATGTGTGCATTTATATTTATATTATTTGTCTTGTCAGCTTCCTCCTTCTGACGATGTTCATTCCAGTTTTTAGAACAATAGTTGTACATAGCAAAATGTTGGTAAGTATTTGGGCTTTGTAGAATTTCCTGCAGATTCTGTAAAAAGTTATTCTTACTAAAAACTGCTAAATTTCACATTATATTTGTCTGCAAAACATGGCTGAACGCATCCCTCCCTGACTCCATTATCAAAGTAAGAGACTATCATGTTTACCGGTCCGATCGCGAAACCCGCAGAGGAGGTGGAGTTGCCATCTTCTATAAAAAATCACTAAACCTAAAAAAAATTCAAGTTAAACATGATCTCGCTCTACCAGAAACCATAGTCTGCGAACTGTCCTTAAATACCACACTTCGCTTTCTACTATGTTATAGAGCCCCCGATTACAACATCACACATGTGAACAAGTTAACCTCACTACTAATGTGGGCAGACTCCTACCCACACCCTCTTATTCTTCTTGGTGATCTCAACCTACCCCATATTAACTGGACACTAAATGAATGTACAACTGAACCCATACATTCAACCCTATACAATGCTATTACCAATCTAGGGCTAGATCAACTAGTAACAAACAACACTAAACTCAACAACTGCCTTGATCAGTAGAGACCTTCAAATTTCTAGGTTCTATCATATCCCAATACCTAAAATGGACACCTAACAT
>QLTV01000597.1:629341-639793 GCA_003457575.1 Thermophis baileyi | reverse complement strand
ACTCTCTGCCACAATGTCCTACCTGTCAATGGTTACTTCAGCTTCAACCACAACAATACACGAGGACACAATATATACAAACTTAATGTAAACCTCTCCAAACTCGACTGCAGAAAATACGACTTCAGTAACAGAGTGATCAATGCCTGGAATTCACTACCTGACTCTGTGGTTTCTTCCCCAAACCCAAAAAAACTTTAACCTTAGACTGTCTACTGTCGACCTCACCCCATTCCTAAGAGGTCTGTAAGGGGCGTGCATAAGCGCACCAGCGTGCCTACCGTCCCTGTCCTACTGTCCTATTGTCCTCATCTATCAGTATTCACTTTGATTATGTTTATGTTTATATCTATACCTGCTATCTTGTACATGCTTGACAAACAAATAAATAAAGAAAATAAATAAATAAATGTACTTTTCAAAGGCTTTCTAACTGATTGGCTTGTGTGCCATTTTATGGCTCAATGAAAGTAGTGTTACTTTCTTATGAAACAGTGGGGCTGTGCAGCACTTTAGGTTTGATCTCCAAAAAATGATCCTGAGAAAAAGCACAGCTCTTGCCAGAGATGTCTGCAGACTCTGACCTGTTCTCTCCCCCCCATTAGCTTTTATTTTGGGGTCAACCAGGATCCCCAAAACCAGCTTCAATGCCCACCTCTTAGATTTGCACAATAGCTTCTAGTCCAGGGGTGTCAAACTCAAGGCCCACGGGCCGTATCCGGCCTGTGGGCCAGTTCCGGCTCGCGGGGAGCTTAGATCTGGCCTGCGGGGCCACCCTGGAAACAGCGAAGGACCAACCTGTAGTGCCTCTGCCAGCAAAAAAGGGCTCCCAATCTCTGTTTTCAGCTGGGATGGCCTCCTGCAACCCTCTGCCAGCGAAAATGGAGCTCGGAAGGGCCTCATGCAGCCCTCCCCAGATCTGTTTTTGCTGGTAGAGGGTTGCAGGAGGCTGTCCCAGCTGAAAATGGAGATTGGGAGCCCATTTTTGCTGGCAGAGCACTTGGGGCACCACAGGCGCCCATGACACCAGAGATGTCAAGCTGGCCATGCCCCCCTGGCCATGCCCCCCTGCTCCCCCAAGGTCAAACACAACCCTGATGTGGCCCTCGATGAAATCAAGTTTGACAGCCCTGTTCTAGTCTATATCCTTATCAGTAAACTATAAAAAATCCCCTACTTGATTAGAGTATCACATATTCTAGTGATCAGCTTTTATATTTGTGTACATATAGTAGGAATATTTATCTGTTGTTTTTATTCTGTAAGAAATATATTTTGGTAGGGTTTTCCCCCCATTATAGTTCCATAGCTCTGCAATTCAAGCCATCTGGTATGCCTTTTGAAACCAACGTTCCCTCTAACAAGGGAAATCGCTGCGCGGCAGTTTGAAACTGCTGCGCGGCGATTCCCTGTCACGTGCGCAGCCGCGCAGCAACGTTCCCTCTGACATGGGAAATCGCTGCGCGGCAGTTCAAAACTGCTGCGCGGCGATTCCCTGTGACGTGCGTGGCCGCGCGGCCGCGCACCTTAGAGGGAACAGTGTTTGAAACAACCTGAACTCAATTTCCATCTACAACACAAACACTGAGGCAGGTGAATACAGAGAAAAGTAGCAAAACAAAACTCTCAAAATAAAATCAGTAATCTACAATGGAACACGTTTTCGGAAATTTCTATTCCTTTCTCTTTGAAAAGATTCTACTTGAATGTGATATAGTGTTTTCCATTCTATGCATGCAGCCTTTCAGCAAATAGAGAATACATTTTTTGCACGTGTTCTTCTTTTTAAATAAAAACCTTAAAATTATTTTTGCTTGAAAATTTCAGATGCTAAGATGTTATACAATTAAGATTAGGTTTAAAATAAAATCTCTAGAGGACACAGGGACAGAATCTAGTTGGGGTCATTTTGAAATTCCATTATTATAAAACAAATTTATAATACATATTCCCAGCTTAGCTATATCTTACTCTGAAGATTTCTTAGGGATTGCCCCCCGAATATGCATATTTAAGTTAAAGGTCCCATTCATAGCCCTATTGCATTGTTTTATCTATATCTCTTTTCTATTCAAACTTTGCATTCAAGGCAGCTTCCATTTTCAAGCAATTAAAAATACAAAAGATAAAGCAAACAAGTGCAAATAATACAATTTAACTCTTGACTAAAAAGAAAATTTTAATGACTTTTCTAATAGCAAAAAAAGTGGTGACAAATTCCAAAGAGAAGCCCTTCTGCTGTGTGTGAGATAAAAAGCAATTTCAGAAAGACTTTCTCTCTTCAGATCTTTATGGCTAGACAGATTCATGATAGAGAAGATGTTAACAGGCTAGTTTGCTAAATGTTGCCCCTTTTTAATGGGTAAAACCCCTCAGTACAGGTGGTCCTTGATTTAGGATCACAATTGGGACCAGAATTTCTGTTGCTAAGCAAGGTGGAAGTTACACCTGATATTACAACCTTTTTTTTTTTGCCATGGTTGATAAAGCAGATTGCTGCAGTTGTTAAGTGAATCATGTGGTTGTTAAGAGAATCCAGCTTTCGCCATTGTCTGCTTGTTGCAAGCTGGCTGGAAAGGTTGCAGATGGTGACCACATGACTTGGGATGCAGCAACTGTTATAAGGACCAGTTGTAAGTCATTTTCTTCAATATTGTTGTAACTTCAAATAATTGCTAAATGGATAGTTGTAAGCAAAAACTACCTGTACAGGTGGCCCTTGGGACTTACATCTCTTTATGCATAACTGTCGGTTATCCAGCTGGAAGCTAGGCAGGTGACTGGACACATGCCTGTTTCTTTGGAATACACTGTCCCTCCTCTACGGATAAGGAGAGGACTGGAAATCACCCACATGTGTTCCAATGTGCTCAATGTGAAAAGATAACAGGACAGCAGTTTTCTGTGGATTTGAGCAGGGGTGGGTTCCACTTACCTTCCCCACCGGTTCGCATCGCACAATTTTGCTTCCGCACATGCTCAGTAGCTGCAATCAGTCCGAAACACAGCTGAGGAGCTGATCAGCTGTGCTTCGGGCGAAGGAATAAAGGTCAGTATAAACCCAGGGGCGGGTGGGAGGGCCCTTTTTCAAGCAGCAGAACAGTAAAAAATTCACAAAAAATTCCCAAAAAAAGATGGCGGCGCCCACGGACTGGCACCAACCGAACCGGATCCGTGATGTCACCAGCGGGTCGCTAATGGTTCGGGCGATCCAGTCCAAACCGGGAGGAACCCACCCCTGGATTTGAATGTGGGGAGATGATGGGATTAGCCATCTTGTTCACTACCACAGTGCAGCCTTTTAAAGGACACTCAGTTTACAAACCTCACTTTTTAATCACTTTCAGAAATTGCCTATTAATTGTTCTAAAGTTATTAGAGACCTTCAGGATGATAGGTTTGAAAAGTCTTCCTCAGGTGAGTTTATCTTCAGCTCTGATCAAAAGAAAAAATAATTAAAAGCTTAAGAATTTAAAGAATTTGAAAAAAAAGTAAATAAATAAGATTTTGATCTAAGAAAGTTATAAACAGATTAAGGGTCCTGATAAATTTGGAATATTGACTTTTTGCTGTATGATTTTGGAGGCAACATAAAAATAAACAACTTTTTATGGGAAACATGGTTATTTTGGTTATTCTGGAAACTGTAAGTCATAACAAAAGATGCCAAAAGATGCATGCCAAAACAACTAGGCACAAAGATAGTTTCTTTCCCCATGCCATCACTCTGTTGAGCACCTAATTCCCACAGTACGGTCTTATGCCTAAATATATTTATCCATGTAGTAGGGCTGTCTTGTTATTATCTGTGTCATCTTCTCATCTTTCTCACTTTCTCATCTTTCCTACTACCTTCTCCTATTGGTATCTTATGATTTATTGCTTTTTGTTTGTATCTTATGTCTGATTGTATCTTATGATTTATGATCCATGACTTATCACTTTGTTGTTTGTATGTACACTGAGAGCTTCTGCACTGGAGACAAATTTCTTGTGCTTCCAATCACACTTGGCCAATAAAGAATTCTATTCTATTTTATTTGGAAACTGGCCATTAGAGGTGACTAAAGATTTTAAGCAGAAAAAAAAACCAAGTATGACGTCAATTAATATTGGCATTAGTGTCTGGTATCAACAGTCAGGTGGATAGATACTGTAAATTGGCACTGAGTTTTTTTCTTTTGTTTTCTTATGTTTTTTCTTATTACTATTAACCATTTGAAGTTGTGTTTCTCAAGATGGGTGGCAATATAAACCTTTTAAATAGAAATATGAATAAATTAATGACTGATTATTTCTGCCTTCAGTCTGCCTACAAGCTTCCTGCCTGCCTGCCTGGCTCTGTCTATCTGTGTATCCCCCCCCCCCCCCCCCCCCCCCGCATACACACATACAGCTAGCAAAAATAAAGCTTGATGTTTATTTATTAAACATCAGCAAACTACATGAAATTTAATTGACAAAAACAGAGCAGAAGGCATGCAAAAGCCAGGAAAGATTAAGATAAATCAATCAATCAATCAATCAATCATCAATCTATCTATCTATCTATCTATCTATCTATCTATCTATCTATCTATCTATCTATCTATCTATCTATCTATCTATCTATCTATCTATCTATCATCTATCTATCATCTATCAACTGTCAAAAGTTCACAGAACTTTCCAGAGCCATTGGAAACAATCCTGTAAGTTATTACCATAGACAATCCCAAAGGAATGGGCTATAGTTGTTTCGGTTTCAACTCATTTATGTGCAACATTAAACAATTTGATGCAATTTGGTGTAAATGTGCAATGTATCTCTTGACTTCTGGATAATATCATCTTCAAATGGAAATATACATATATAAAATGTTCTCTCGGTTTGAAAACATTTCTTTGGCTTCTGTGGTTTTTTTTTCTTTTCTATTTTCTGGTTTCACATTGCCACCCAGTGGCCCAAATATAATGAGCAGAAAGTAATTTTAGTCATCCCTTCAGAAGACATTTTACGTTCCATAAGGAACCTGTTATAGAAGGTGGCGCTCCTTCTGCACTCTTCTTAACTCTGACCAGCCTTCCTGAATTAATCTAGAATCTAGAAGGTCTGAAGGGCAACTGTGCATGTTTTTTGTTTGTTTGTAAAAACAAGCAAAGGCATATTGCAAAGGTTCCCAGTTTTTTTAAGTGGCAAATTTTGAGAGCATGTTAAGGGCATACTCCCAAAATGCTTGCCACTGAGACATGACATACATACATGCATGCATCAGAGGTGGGTTCCTCCCGGTTTGGATCGGTTCGCCCGAACCGGTAGCGACCTGCTGGTGACGTCACGGTGACATCACAGAGCCAGTCCGTGGGCACCGCCATCTTTTTTTTGGAATTTTTTTTTAAAAAAATTTCTGCGCATGCGCAGAAGCTGAGTTTCCGGCACTACGCATGCGTTGCCATCTTGTCTTCAGCGTTTTTTGGGGATTTTTAAAATTTTTCAGCACTGCGCATGCACGTGCATGCTTTGCGCGTGTGTGGCCATGCAGCTTGGCCACGTGGCACAGGAGGAAGCGAACCGGCAGCGAGGTAAGTTAGAACCAGGGGTGGGTTCCTCCCGGTTCGGACCAGTTCTCCCGAACCAGTAGTGGCCTGCTGGTGATGTCATGATGACATCACTGAACCGGATCGGTCGGTGCCGATCCGTGGGGGCTGCCATCTTTTTTTTTTTAATTTTTTTCAATTTTTTTTCAATTTTTTTTTGAATTTTTTGAATTTTTTTTCTCCTTCTGAGCATGCGCAGAAGCCGACTTCCTGCACTGTGCATGCGGTCGCCATCTTTTTTTCAGTTTTTTTTTAAAAAAAATATTGGGATTTTTTGTTCCTAACCCACGAGGCGCGCCCACGTGGCGCGGGAGGGAGCGAACCGGCAGCGAGGTAAGTTGGAACCCACCCCTGGTTAGAACCCACCCCATGCATGCATACATACATACATACATATTTCATTCCATCCCATTCATTAAAACATAATCTGCTGACATTCTCCATGTTCTCCTTTAGGGTGTCTCCTTTTATCATCCTTTACCTTCTGTGCATGTGGACTTTGAAATAAATTCCCAGCCTATAGCCACTCATATTTTATTTTCTAGGAATACCTCTGCAGGCTAACAGGAGCTCAGAGGCAGTGTTAGAAGTGCAGATCGTGCTTGAATATGTTGCTTTCATTTGCAGCATGTAAGCTTCCCATTTACTAAAAAAAAAAAAAATTATAGATTGGTAACTTCATATTTTTACAAAAAAAGGTAAAAAGTCCTTAAATCAAGCTTGGTTTCAGGATGTTTTTCAATTTTCCAGTGTGTTGAAGTCTCTGGTGGATGAACACTGTGTGGCTTCTGAAAAATAAATTCAGGTGTGATGGTGAACCTGCAAGGCGTGAAGGAAAATCCCCATAAGTGTTATATTAAGACTCAGTCTCTGTTGTGTCAATGAGGTTTAAGCCAGCCATTTTCTAATAAAATCTCATTGATTTCAATGAGTTGATGAAAGTGACATTTTTTTTCACCATCAAACAAAACACACATATTGGATGTGATACAAGACCAAAACATTGGGTCACATACAGTATGAGAAAATTGGAAACACAAGGATTGGGTGACATAAGAAAAATATTGCAAGATTTGAGCAGTTTAGACAAGAGAGAAAGGCTCTTCTGTAGAAATGTTCTTAATCCTTGGCAGTATTTTACAACTCTATAATGTTTCTGTTTTTGTTACTGTAAAGAACTTAATCTATTATACTAACATGTGAATGTGAAGTGAAGACAAATGACTAGGAGTTCAGGATTTCTTGCAGACTGCTCCAGGGTTTCAGGAGTCATTAAGAGTCTAAATTTAAGTTTAATAAATTATTACATTTTGCATGCAAAAAAAGGGAGTTGATTTCATAAAAGTCTTTTGTCAGCTGAAAGAGCCTACCTATTCTTCCAAATTTTCTCCTGCCTAATTCATCCCTATTCTAATGATGTTCATGTCCCTGATCTCAAAAAATTAACCTGAGATATACCTATCTAATCAGATAACAGATTAACAGATTGACAGAGTTGGAAGGGAGGTCATCTTGTAGGTCATCTAGTCCACCCCTCCACTCAAGCAGGAGACCCTACACCATTTCCGACAAATGGCAGTCCAATCTCATCTTGAATGTCTCAAGTGTTGGAGCTCTCACAATCTCCGAAGGCAAGCTGTTCCACTGGTTGATCGCTCTCACTGTCAGAAAGTTCCTCCTTAGTTCCAGGTTGAATCTCTCCTTGGTCAGTTTCCATCCGTTATTCCTTGTCTGTCCTTCAGGTGCTTTGGTAAATAGCTTGACCCCCTCCTCTCTGTAGCAGCCTCTCAAATATTGGAACACTGCTATCATGTCTCCCCTGGTCCTTCTCTTTGCTAGACTAGCCATGCCCAGTTCCTGCAACCGTTCTTCATATGTTTTAGTCTCCAGTCCCCTAACCATCCTGGTTGCTCTCCTCTGCACTTTTTCTAGAGTCTCAACATCTTTTTTGTAGTGTGGTGACCAAAACTGAATGCAGTACTCCAGGTGTGATCTAACTAAAGCTTTGTAGAGTGGTATTAATACCTCTCTAGATCTAGATTGTATCCCTCTATTAATGCAGTTTAGGATTGCATTGGCTTTTTAATCTTTGGATGGAAGACCACCAGGAAATGTTAAGACTGTATAAAGCAGGAAGTGGAAAAGACAAGCCATTCCAGAAAAAGGCAATGGCTAATCACTTCTGTATTGTCGTGGAGAAGGCTATCAAAAAGTGTTTGTGAAACCACGATGTTTCAAAATTGTTGGAGGGAATGGACATCTGCATCGATTTCTATTTAATAAAGAAGAGTGAGCAATGCAGCAATCACACCAACATTTCTTGAAATAACATTATCTTCTTTACTTCCTCTCTTTTGTGATGCAAACTGTTTTGTGATGCAAACTGTTCTTTGTGTGAGAAAAAAGAAAAAGAAAACACCCCCAAATTACAAACAGAAAACATATTATTAAATGGAGGATGGGTGAACTTTGCTCCAGAATGTATAGAGTTGCTGTCACTTAAGAAAAACCTTGTGCAATACAGAATTACTGTTACACAATCACAACGTCCTGTTGAAAAACGACAGGAGGGAAGACCATTTTCAACAGTATGTAGCAATAAAGTAGAATTACCGGTATGAGAGGAAAGTCCATTTTAAGCGGTATGTAGCAATAAAGTAGAAAGCTCTTAAATCTAGGTCCTTCCCGGTTTCCTTTGGATAAACCTACTTCCTTAGTCTTGGAGAGAGGCTTTTTAAAAGCAAGGATGGTTTTTTCCTCTCCTTTGACCTAACCCACCCCTGGCAAACAGCAATGGAGAAAGACCTGCTTATTGGGTAAGCTGTTTTTAAAGTAGTTTTGTTTGATTGAGTAAGTAAGGTATATCAGCATCATTTCTATCAACCTCTGTCTCTATCTCTGTCTCTATCTTTGTCTCTTAGTAAGTAGTAGCTTAAGTAAGTAGTAAGCAGTAGATATAGAATAAATTGAAACAGAGCCTTGAAATAATATAGATTAGGAATAATAGATTTGGAAAGTTTTAAGTGGAAATTACATAGTAAAATTTTATATTTTTTCTCTCCTGATGTCAGGAATTAATGCCAGTCACCAGCTGGGTGTGGTTTTGTTCTTAATAGAACAATGCAGCTATGTTTACTGTTTCAATGTCATTTTTCACCCTATGAGCCTCAAAAGTATTTTCATAAAATAATTCCTTTAGAAAATATCATTCCTATAGAAGGTAAATAATTTCGCTAATCTAATTTTTAAGCTTTAATTTAATGTCTGTAATTATATTCAAACTTTGAAAAGGAGACTGGACTATATCCCAGAAAAAGATCGATTTTTGTTTTCATGTATAGCTGCCATTCTGCAATAGCTGCACAGTCTCACCAACGTGATTGCTTTTTATGCCTGATGATCCAAACTGCCCAAACTGACAATGATATAGAAAGTTAGCAGCCACCCCCTTCCTAGAAGAATGAAATATTTTGAGAAATATTAAAAAGGCAGAATATTCTATTTCCCTGGATGAGAAATGGAGAAACATGCTTTTGGAAAGCAGCCCCCACCTTTCTTAATAGCCCTCAGCAGATGTCAGCACCTAAGAACTTATTGAAAGAAGCCAAGTATCTAGGTAGCTCTATTCATAAGCAAATAGCCCTCACTCAAGAGCCAAAACAGGGCAAAGGCATTAATTGTATCACCCTAAGAAACTTCAGCCAAACGTAGCTCAGACAACCTAGAGCCAGCTATGACCACTACATGGCCCCATGGGAGTCTGAGAACAGCCAATCGAATACATGTTCTTGCACAGGAACAGGAAGTTCAAGTGCAAAGCCCAAGAGAAGGTATAAAAACCCCTCACACTCAACTCCATGTGGTCAGCTGTACCAGACCACAAATATGTGCTTCTGTTCATCAATAAATGGACCTTCTTTCCAATCAGCCTCCATTTTGTCTCCAGTGCCTTTCTCCCAGCTTGGAACTGAACCAGATGGATATTTCTTCCCACAATGATGTTATTGGCAAAGGAAATGATTGTGCACAGTAATGTACATTTTGATTTCTTTCATTGTGCCTAAGGATGTACCAAGTCAGCAGTGTTGCGAATGAACCCAGTACTAAATACATCCACCTTTCTCAGCCTCAATGCTCTTTGCAGGGTCACCAACAACTACTACCCCATTCAATTACAGTGCTTAGAATAAATTACCGTAATGGAGTTTTAAGCTCTTGTCTAACAAGGCATGCAATATGGAGCCTTTTTTAAATAGTAGTTTTATTAAACATTTCAGTTTCAACAATAAAAATTAATACAAACTTAAAAAAGAAAAGAAAAAAATACTTCAGACAGTTGCTTCTCATGATGAGACCACAAGACAGCAGTCTCTGGCTGGTTTAGAGCTCTTGCAGATGAGATAGTAGCCATCTCATCCAAAGTTAAGTGCACAAGGCCTGGCTGCTTGCTTGAGGGACTGCCTGCCTCCAGTTGTTTCTGCCCATCAGATATATTCAGGTAGACTGGGTGCACCCCATGTCTTCTTAGTTAAATGTTGTTATTTTGTGAGACCAAGGCAGCCCCTGTCCCACAGCAGTCTCCTGGAGATTATCCTTAAGATCTGGCTCTGATCCCAGGCCTGGAGTTAAGGTGTTTCCAAAGTAACTGATGAGTCTTCTTTTTTTTTGTTATGAATGTTGTTGTGGTCCAGGCAGTCATGCTGTTTTAGTAAACTGTGATTATAATTTATGTATTGGTCATATTGAAAGCCACAAAGTTTTTCTGGATTTGGGCAGCCTTAACAATTAGATATAGATAGATGATAGATAGATAGATAGATAGATAGATAGATAGATAGATAGATAGATAGATAGATAGATAGATAGATAGATAGA
>QLTV01000597.1:583781-621024 GCA_003457575.1 Thermophis baileyi | reverse complement strand
GCTGCCTCACCACCATCTGTATTGCGCAGGTCTAGTAGTGCTCCAAAACGCCCCGCCTACCTGCGTGATTACGTATGCTGGACAGCTCCATCCAGGAGGGGAGGGGTGTTATGTTCTAACTGTTTAAACTGTGTTGCATGGTTCCAACCAGGTCCAGCGTTTGAGCGGGAAAAAGCTCAAACGCTATTGGCTGGTCTGTCTGACAGCTCCCTATAAAAGGGCAAGCTGTCAGACTGCTCTTTGCTGGTTGCTGGTACAAGAGCTGAAATAAAGAACTGCTTGGAAGTCTGTCTCCTGTCATCTCTACCCACTATCTAACAGAAATGAATAGAGAAAAAAATAAAGGTTTGATCCTTTTGACAACGAGATGAAATCTTTTAAAGATATCTCTGTACAAGAGCCTCAGTATTATGTCAAGTCTCACAGAACAACATTCTTGCTTTGTTGCACAATACACTACAAACAGTTGCAGGTTTGTTTCTCTTGCTCAGACGTATTCTCTACTCAGTGGTGAAATCCAATTTTTTTTACTACCGGTTCTGTGGGCGTGGCTTGGTGGGTGTGGTGTGGCTTGGTGAGCGTGGTGTGGCTTGGTGGGCGTAGCTTGGTGGGCGTGGCAGGGAAGGATACTGCAAAATCTCCATTCTCACGCCACTCCAGGGGAAGGATACTGGAAAATCCCCATTCCCTCCCCACTCTGGGGCCAGCCAGAGATGGTATTTGCTGGTTCTCAGAACTACTCAAAATTTCCGCTACCGGTTCTCCGAACTACTCAAAATTTCCGCTACCGGTTCTCCAGAACCTGTCAGAATCTGCTGGATTTCACCCCTGTCTCTACTACAACTACAATGTGCAACTGCACATACTGTATATAATTGACTGCCCTTCACAAAGTTTCTCTAATACAGTCCTATTATGCAAATGTTGCAACTTCCAATGTCGAGAAAAGGTGCTGGCATTAGGTTTTCATATTTGCTCTTCCCTTGACTTTTCAAAACACTTTGATTATAGCAGCGGTTCTCAACCTGTGGGTTGTGACACCTTTGGGGGTCGAACGACCATTTCACAGGGGTCGCCGCGTGCATTAGCCCGCCATTTTGGTGCCACCGTCACTGCAGGGGTGAAAAGGTCCCGGTTCAGCCGTGCCTGCGGGTCGCTGGACAGCTGGTAGCCCGGACGCCGCCATTTGGGTTCTTCTACCCTCTGCGCATGCGCAGAATGCTTTGCGCATGCGCAGAGGGTAAAAGATCCCAAATGATGCGCAGAGGGTAAAAGAACCCAAATGGCGGCGTCCGGGCGAAGTCTCCCACTTCCGATGCTATCAGCTGTCCGGCGACCGGCAGGCAAGCCCGAACCCGGAGCATTTCGCCCCTGGTGCCACGCCCCCTTTGTCAACTCATCCTGCGTGGGGAGGGGGCGGGGAGGGGGTTGCGGCGGCGGGGTGTGTGTGTCGCGGTGGCGGCGGGGGGGTCGCAGGGGGGGTCGCGGCATTAGAAAGGTTGAGAACCACTGGATTATAGCAACAGCAAATTTACTCATGTTGTTTGAGCTTCAGACTCCTTTACATGTAGAGTATACGTGGAATATTCCATACACCAGAAGAGGGTACTTAGAATGCTTAGAAGACAGCAGGCATGCTAGGTATGTGAGAAAAGAGCTTCAATTCAAACTTCTTTTGCTTATGAATTGCTTAGAGCTAAATTCAGGAGTGGCGTTTAGTGGTCAGAATGCTGCTAGGTTGGTCATACAAAAAGGGAAGTCAGACAGCAGATAAAGATTGAAAGTTCCTCTGAAATGAAATGAGTTGTTTTCCATAGCCTAATTGGAAGATTAGTTACGTGAGTATCATACTTTGCAGAATGGCATGGCTATTTTTCTTTTGCACTTCTGGAAGTTTGGAAAGATTTGTATGAAATAAGACATTAGATGGTATATATCGACTTACTCTTTTCATCTGTTATTCAGAAATTTTTGATGTCTTGAATTGGTGCTGGAGCTGGTAAAACTCGGAATACTAGGTTATGCTTTAATTCAGTTAAGATGGAGGAGATTCCTGTTGGAAAGAGAAAGGATTCTGAATTTGGGACTGAACATGTTTTAGGTAAGGACCAGGCTGCAGCCCTGCATAGGGGTAGCTAAGTCCAGGTTATATTGGTATATTTGCTATGTCCATTCTTGAAAGAAATAGCCTTGACTATGGGCAACACAAAAAAATCAGCTTTGACTATGGCAATAGCTGTTACATACCTGCTGAATAATCACAATACTCTCTGTTTGGGGCTACCTTAAAAGTACTTTTGGGAATTTCAACTGTTCAGAATGTTGTAGCAGAATTTTAGTATATGCTTGGTTATGGGATCATGCTACATCTATCTGAAATATTTCACTGATTGTCAGTTTATTTCCTAGAAACATTCCATGTATTAGTGATAACTTTCAGAGCTCTAAATTGCTTGTGTCCAGGATATATAATCAGTTGTCTCATTCCATGCTTTCTCATCAAGAACAAGTGGGAAGGCTTTTACTTGTGTTTCTTTCCGTAACATCTTTCTCTGTTGTAGAGACATCTAGTCAGTCATCTCTTTTTGAAGGAGCTTCTGCACCTCCTTATGAACTGTTAAACAATGGATCTATAGATAAAAAACAAGGTTCAGGAAAGAATGGTAAGTAAAAAATTTTTACGCACACTTGACCCACCCCTTAAATCAACTCTACTACTGTATTATCCTTTCTTTTTATTCTTTTCTTCTTCCTTTTTCAATAACAACAACAACAACAACAATAATAATTTGATGCATATGAAGACCAACGCCAGCTAAAGAATTGGCAGCTGTGATTTCACGTAGTTGTGAACAAATAACAACAACAATATCTAGTATGGGAAGATGGCCCTCTTTTCCTCTTTTATGTTCAAACATTTGAGGAACATTTCTAGGACTTTGATTTAAATTAAAACCTGAAATATATAAAAAAATTGCATTTTTAGATATTTTGCTTTGCAATTCTTAAACAGTATTGACAATCAACAAGTAATTTTCAGGATGATTTGTAACTTTCTTTTTTTTAATGGAAAAGGGTTTTTTTTAGTTTTTGGAGTATGAAAATGTTCTTATTTAACAAAAACAGTTTGACAGTCTGTAGAAATTGTTTTTCAATATTTTAAAATTCTATACTAATTAGATTTTTGTGCATCCTACATGTCAAGATTTCCTTCAGCCATTGCCTTTTCATTGATCAACCAGGCATTTTACCATAAAATAATAAGACTGGGCATATCTTACCAGAATAATCACTAATTCCTACCACATTTCTCCTAGAATGCTTGTCCTAATTCCATAATCATATCTGTTTGTAGTTCATATACATACATTTTTTGTTGACATACTTTCCCCTGGCCCATTCTCCAGATTTCCAAACAGATAACTGCAATCAGAACAACACACAACCTTAAAATGGTTTTCAATACGGTAGATAAATCAGTCTTTTCTGCTTCTCTTCAAATCCAATGGATTTATGACTTCCTGTCATCCTCACTAGATAAACCAGACCAGGAAATCAACTCCTATAAGACTAATATGACTTTTATTGAAATTCTCTATAACAACAGAATCAGCGGTGGGTTGCTCCTGGTTCAGCCCGGTTCTGCGAACCGGTGGCGATGGCAGTGGGAGGCTCCGCTCACCTGCCCGTGATGCTCTGCCCACCCACCCGTGATGCTCTGCCCACCCGCCCAGGATGCTTCTGCGCATGCGCAGAAGTGTCACGTGTGCACGAGCGCTCACGAGCGAACCGGTAGCGATGGTGTTTAGAACCCACTACTGAACAGAATCTTGCAAATCCAATTGTACTCTACTTTCTCCTCCTCATAGTTGTGAATTAGGGAGGCTTCTGCCTGTGCAACCAGTATCTTCTGGACTTAAATTATGTTTCAGCCCCATTTTGCCTGGATGATTCTTGCATATCTCTATCATGGTTAGTTTCCTGGCTATTCACAATTCTAGAATTGTCAGTCATTGTACCATTGCTACTAGCTACAACTGCTCCAGTATATCTGGAGGACAAACACACATGAGCTATATTTGCAAGATTGAATTCCTGAACATTATGTAGTGCCTTAAACCACTTATATTACCTTGGAATGGATGTAAAAGAAAAGAAGAAAATTTCCTATGTTATTTATAATTATTTTACCTCTTCTTGCATTGCAGGAAACAATTCTGTGTCTGACTTACTTGATCAACAGCCACCTCGACATCTAAATGATTCAAAGTATGAAATTATTTAACTAACTTTGTTCTACTGTTTTACTCAAATAGACAGGATGACTAACCTTAGTAGTAATGATAAAAACACTGGATAAAATCTTGAACTTATTCCTACACATGTCTCCTCTTTACATGCAAGGCCCCAAGAAACAAGATACAATGTTATTCCAATCCCTCTGAACTCATTATTTCTAAATGCATTGTATGCCAATGCAATTTTCTCCTTCATTGTTTTTTTCATTCATTGTTTACCTGCAGTAAATTTGTGGGTATATATGTGTGTGTCTAGAACACCAAATAGTTCAATGACTCTTCAGCCTTGTTTAGCTGTTATCTACCCTTGTTCAGTGATTACATACTTTTCTTTCATGGCCTAAAATTAATAAAATCAATTATAACCCCATTTCCTTCATTTCTCCTAGTAGTGCTGGAGGAGACACTTCATACATAGTACCCAACCACTTCAACTCACCCCTCGGCCCAGAAATAGTCTGTACAGCTTGGTTTTCCACCCCATGCTGTCATGCCATTAACATGGAGACAATCTCGTTACTTCATCCGTGCTATCAAGACTATGCACTGATTCTTTCATGATGAAATGAATAAGTGACAGAATCACCTGAACTGCCTTGAAAGAAAAATAATAATCCATTTAACCATTTTCAATATGGCCGGAAAAATTCCTCTTTGCATTTGGAGCCCAGTGTAGATTGTCCAATCTGGGATAGGTTTTCTGCACTGAATATAACATACATATCAACCCCCACATCCCCGACCTAGAAAGTCTTGGGTATGTGTCATTCTGTTCACAACATCAGAGGTTCTCTTTTTTTGTAATTATATGCCAGAACAAATAAATGCCTAGAAAATGGTAACAGCTATAGATTTTCTATATTGATCCCTTCTCTTTATTTGTTACCTATTTACTATGTGTAGTTTTGATACCAATTAAGCTAAAAAAATAGAAACTTTATATTTGGTTTTCCCTAGCTAACAGTATCTTCATCTTAAACCCCTGTAGTTAATTCCAGTGCTCCTTTTAATTTTATTAAAAAAACCTTCAGGACTTGATTTTAATTCTGAAGTTAATATTATTAACTAGCTGGGGCTCTGTCCCTTACAATCCCTTTTTGTAAATCCCCTACAAATGAGGATACTTTTATACAAGTTAGGCAAAGCTTATATATAACGAATTATCCTTTGAGTAATAGAATACATGAAATCTATTGGACAAATGTGGTCCAAATTCTGGGCAATTCAGAAACATCTCAACATTGATCCCACCAAACATGATGCTGACATATGTGGTGAAACTTAAAAAACTGAAAACCATTTTCTACAATATTTTATTAAACATCATCTAAGGGTCCCTCTTTGAGGGAGATGGGCAGTTCAGAAATTTGAAATGTGTGTGTGTGCGTGTGTGTGTGTGTATAACTGTGTACACACACACACATATACACACACACACACGTATGTATACCAGTAGTGGGTTCTAAAACCCGTTGCTACTGGTTCATGCATGCACTCTCGCGCATGACGCTTCTGCGCATGCACCCCAGGCGGGTGGGCAGAGCGTCCCAGGCGGGTGGGCGGAGCGTCCCGGGTGGGTGGGCGGAGCCTCCCACTGCCGCCGCTACTGGTTCTAAGAACCGGGCCGAACTGGGAGCAACCCACCGCTGATGTATACATACATACGTACGTACATACGTACATACAGTATATATATATTTCACATTTCTGAACTGCCCATCTCCCTCAAAGAGGGACCCTTGGATGGTATACAATAAAATATTATAAAATAAAGTAAAATAAAATTGATGCATTTACCTAAGTTGGAAGTATGCCAGATATCCTAGGCATTTATGCAGGATGCATAGGGTATAAATGTTTATATTGCATTCCTTTAATTTCTGTTTTCATTAAAGCACCTGTAATTTTGTTGCTTTGAAAGAAAAGTAAGTACTGTAAGGAGAATTCAAGAGCCTCCATAATAATTGGGGCACCTATACCAATGACTGAGTGAAGAGGATTTGCTAAGAGAAATATCATTCCCCTTATTATTCTGAAGAAAAAAATGGTATCTTTTCCTGAATAAGAGAGCAAGCATCTTGTTTCTGAAACCAAGATGCCTGAACTCTTAGTTTTCAACTAAGAGTTGAAAAGAGTCTGGTCTCAATAAAGGAGAATATTTGTACCTCAGCTTGAAATGAAGAGTTCTTGGTGTTCTCTGAGCTTGGTTGTATTCTTGCAGATATTTCATAAGCCAAACTAGGTAACATCATCAGTGGTAGGCTGATAACATTACCTAGTTTGGGTAATGAAAACACCTGCAAGAAAGCAACCAAGTTCAGAGAACACCAAGGACCCCTCACAGTCTAGTCTATTCTGCTTAGTTTAGAAGATGGAAGCATTCTAAGCAGGCATCCTAAAATTATTTTAGTGAACAGTAGATTAGTGTGGATTACAGGAATTACTTCTTCAGATACTATGATCCTGGCTGCTGACTACTCATACCAGCAAACAGAGTAAACCCAATTGTTCTTTCAAAACAATTTCATCCAGTTCACAGCTTGACCTATGATTCTCTAGGTCAGGGGTTTCAAACTCACATCGTCACGGCGTCATCATGTGATGTATTGTGACTTTCCCCCCCTTCACTAAACCGGGTGTGGGCGTGGCCAGCGCGTGACGCATCTGGCCCGTGGGCCGTGAGTTTGACAGCCCTGCTCTAGGTGAAGGAAATAAATTGGGGAAAATTTTGGGGAATAGTAGTTATGGCTTCATTACATAGAATAATTTTGAGGGTTCAGAACATCAGGATATAAATTTTTAAAATAATTATTTCAAACCCAAATGAAGTAGTGTATTGTCTATTTTTCCCCCCTCAGCACCCTGGTCACCTCTGAAGAAGAGATTAAAGATGCATTTCTCCAGTACACAGCAACAAAGTTTTGCTATAGGACTGCCCCTGCAAAGCATTTAAAAGTCCAGAAGCTAACTCCTCTCAACACATACAGAGTACGTACCATAGTTGTATCTAGGGAACTGGACATTTCTTGAGGACTGAATTGTAGGAAGTCTAGCCTGAGCTTCAACAAAATGGCACTTAGGCTGTCTCCAGTCAAAGTATTAAACATCCAGGTTTCCTAATATCACTCCTTGTTATACTTTCATGTTTGCCATTTAGCACCTTATGAAATATTACTCAAAAATATAAGTACATCTTTAGTTGAGAACCAACATTGAACATTGAGAAGTGTCAGCATCAAAAATCTACGTATCCTTTAGAATGTTTTCATCTTAGCAATGAACATTTGGGGTAACTGTGTGTAAGATTTTACCACACACATGTATACATGTTTGCCATTGTTATTAATTTCCAATTAACAAATGTTTTAAGAAGGTTTATAAAAAAAAGTGTCACCAGGACTGAGAAGCTCAAATATCTATCCTGGAATTTCCCCATCTTAATACTAAACACATGTGGATATAGATATAGATAATAGAGGTGTAAATATAGATATTGCAATGATTTACCAAAGAGAGAAAATGAGAGACAAGTTCAAATACAAAACAATATATACAAATAAAAAAGAAGAAACATAATGATAAAAATAAAATATGAAATGGATATATAATAGCAACTCAGTTTTACATAATGAAAATGTATATAGAGAATCAATTCAAAGGCAGAGAATGGATAAAGATATGTTGTCAATTTTGTTGTATTCCCTGGTCAATAAATTTCAAGATTTTCATAAAACAATAAATTTCATGTTTTCAAAATTGTCTGAACATCTTTAAATGCTATATAATGCCTCTTCCTCAAATCATACTGACAACATTTTGAGACAACTATAGAACAGACCCAAATTATATGTACTCATCTACTTGGAAGCATCTGGTCACATCCTGGCAAGACCACCTGAATTAAAATGCACATTTTTGTGCATTTGTTTGGCTACAGTGCAAACCCAGAGAAAGATGCAGCTTCTTTAAGGAGGCTCTAAGAATTGTGGTACCATTGGGCTTTGGATTCAATATGTACACATTCCTGTAATCAAGTCAATGAACTTGTCATGCTATCCTCTAGATTAGAGGTGTCCCACCTTGGCAACTTTAAGACTTGTGGAGTTCAACTCCCGGAATCCCCCAGCCATCCATTGAATTCTGGGAGTTGTAGTCCACAATTTTAAAGTTGCCAAGGTTGAACACCCCTGCTTTACATTATGTATTTCTTGAAAGGTCTCATCCAAGGGCATCTATTGGTATGTGTAGATGTGTGGTTTAAGAATCCAAAATCAATATCTGTAAACAAGTTTGACCTCAAACTTCTAACAATTTAATTATATGGGAGCAGTTATTTCATGGTGAATGAAAGTAGTTTACAGTCACTGGAATAATTAAAAACAAAGCAGTAATTGCTTCATTTCAAACCATTAGGGGTGGGTTTTAGAATTTCTCAAAACAAAGTCCAGAGCCAGATTCTGCTAATTGTTGGCTGAGATTTCCACATCAGAAGCCAGTTTGCTTTCCAAGGGTGGCCATTTCTCTTCAAAGAATTAAGACTTCAGTTTCAGGTTAATGGATTATTTGCTGTTTTCTGTTCTCAGTATCGGTTAGAGACTTTCACTGAAAGTAGAGACACACACTTGGCTAGTGAATGCTATTATGGTGAGTAACTGGGGAATGAGGGAAAATTTCCAGAATGATCCCTTTGTAAGAGATCACCACTTTGAACTTTTCAAGATACTAATCCAAGTAGTCATACTATTGGTTACATTCTAACATTAACATTTAATGGAATCAGGGCAAAGCACAGGTAGTCCTTAACTTACAACCATTTGTTTAGTGACCATTCAAAGTTACAATGGTGTTGAAAAAAAGTCACTTATGATTGTTTTTCACATGACTGTTGCAGCATTTCTGTGGTCACATGATCAAATTTCGGATGCTTGCCAACTGGCACGTATTTATGATGGTTGCAGTGTCCTGGGGTCATGTGATCACCTTTTGCGACCTTCCGACAAGGAAAGTCAATGGGGAAGCCAGATTCACTTAACAACTGTATTACTAACTTAACAACAGCAGAGATTCATTTAACAACTGTGATAAGAAAGGTTGTAAAATGGGGCAAAATTCACTTAACAATTGTCTTGCTTAGCTTTGTGGTTATAAGTCAAGGACTACCTGTAGTAGATGGCCCAAAACATTTTTTTTCTCTCTCCCTCTCTCTCTCTCTCCCTCCCTCTCTCTCTCTCTCTCTCTCTCTCTCCCCCTGTCTCTCTCCCCCTCCCCCTCCCCTCCCCCTCCCTCTTCTCTCTCTCTCTCTTTGCGCATGTAAAAAAAAAAGTAGAATTATTCATTGTGCATTAATATTTTCTCCCATCATACTAAAAATTATTTTTTTAGAAAGGGCTTCTGACATCAAACCAAGGCTTCGAGATACTCCATTTGGCACAGGCTGAGTTAAAGGGTTGGACTGGAATTAGAGCAAGCCTGTTTCAGCTATCAAAGTCACTAGCTGACTTTCTTTTCATACCCAACTTAATTGAAAAATTGACTTATTTATCCTGAGAAGGTCTTGAGGGTGAAAAATAGAAAAACAAAAATGCAGTTTAGGAAAACTGCCACAATTTTTAGGCATTTTCCAATTGAGGAAGCAATATACGATTTTACTTTCATTTCTATCAGCAGAGGTGTTCGTTTCTGAGTATTTATAGACATGTAAATCCTTTAAAGGAGAATATTTGCAGCCCAGGGTTCTTAGTAGCCTCTGAGCTTTGTTATTTTCTTGCAAACATTTCATTACCCAAACTAGGTAACATCGTCAGTGCTAGTCCTTATAATGTAAATCCTTATATAGAATTGGATACAATGGCATTCGTTTATGCTACACTTAGATCAGGCTGAACAACCCACCCTATAGATCAGTGACGGCTAACCTTTTCGGTACTGAGTGCCAAAACTGGAGCGCGCGCTTGCCGGAGCGCTGGAAGCCGGAAGAGAACAGCTGGCCGGTGCGCATGTGCGTGGCGGCCAGCTGCTCTTCCAGGTTCCATTGCGTGCATGCACGCTAGACAGCTGGTACGGCATGCATGCGCACTGGCCAGCTGCTCTCTTCCTGGTTCTAGCGGTCTGGCGTGCACGCGCTCCAGTTTCGACACTCGGTGCCGAAAAGGTTAGCCGTCACTGCACTAAAGCAATAAAATCCTTATATATATACAGTCGGAACCCGGAAGAGAGCTGCTGGCAGGCGCACATGCGTGCCAGACCAGCTGGCCAGTGCCCATGCGCACGATGGAACCCAGAAGTGAGCAGCTGGCCGGCACGCGTGCCCACAGAGAGGCTCTGCATGCCACCTCTGGCACGCGTGCCATAGGTTCGTCATCTCGGCTATAGATTGTCTGTAGTCCTTTCAAGAAGGAAGCCTTTTATACTACAGATAGAAAATTTGAAAAACAACAAAAATGTAAAAATCTGATTGCCTAGTTGGCTCCCTCCTTACTGTAACATTTCCACTTGAATGAGAACAATATGAAGATTTTCTTCTCTGAACTGATAATTCCTTTGTGGACCATTTGTTCATCATTTCAGTCAACATACTTATTTAGAGGATACCGCTAAGAATACTTTTGTCAAACCGTAACATTATTTTTAAAAAAATGGTTACAGCAATTTGAACTGGGAGGTGGAGAATGAAGTACATCATCTGTTACCAAACTCTTGTGATGGGTAGTTTGTGCAAGGAGGTTGTGGGCAGGTTGTGCAAGCAGACTTACTTGACTTACAAGGTCACTTGCTTTCCTCATCTGTTGCCAAACTCTGGGCAGTTTATCACATCCTAAAAGCAAAAATACAAAACATTTAAACGTTAAATATTAACAGAAATTAGATAAGTTGGGAACCAGAATACAGCAGGGTTGAGGTGGGATCTCCTTCTTAGTCTACTACCTTCTCCATCATAGGATGTCCCCATTGGAGCTCCAAATAAGATGAAAGTCACCAAAACTTGTGAAGCTCTCAGGCTTCATTTCCATTCCTAGTCATTGGTGAGGAAATCCTTTAGAGCAGGGCTGTCAAACTCCCGGCCCATGGGCTGGATGCGTCATGCGCTGGCCACGCCCACGGCCGGTTTAGTGAAAGGGGGGAAAGTCCTGATACGTCACGTGACACCGCCGTGATGACATGAGTTTGACACCCCTGCTTTAGAGCTTCTCAGTAAACCTTTTTAGGATTACACTTTAGGGACCTAAATAATTTATTTTCTTTCTTCTTTCTTTCTTTCTTTCTTTCTTTCTTTCTTTCTTTCTTTCTTTCTTTCTTTCTTTCTTTCTTTTTTTCTCTCTCTCTCTCTCTCTCTCTCTCTCTCTCTCTCTCTCTCTCTCTTTCTTTCTTTCTTTCTTTCTTTCTTTTTCTTCCCATCTTCCCAAGATAACCCTGGGTGAGGGTTCTTGGTGCTCTCTGAGCTTGATTGCTTTCTTGCAGATGTTTCATTACCCAAATTGGTTATTTGCAAGAAAACAACCAAGCTCAGAGAGCACCAAGAACCCTCATTTCAATCCTGAACTACACATATTCTTTATTGGTGACTCTGGGTGGCAAATAAGTTTAAAAATAAGAATAAATAAAATTAAAATAACAAAACGAACACAATCAAAGAGGGGAAAAATGAAAATAATAAAGGCCACCAGTGGTAATGCCTTCAAAATAATGATACACTGAGTGGGCTTCCTGACTCCCATGCCTGGGTTAGGGACAGGGCTAATCTGGTTTCAGGTGGTTGGGTGTTCCACAGGGCAACTACCAAGACAGAAAAACTGCTTCCTGGGTCCCATTAGATAGCTTTCCTTAATTAACAGGATCTGGAGCATGTCCTTGCTGTTGGATTTAATGGGGTGGGTAGAGAAAACTGGAAAGACATCATACCCCCAAATATCCTGATGTTGTTAAAGGGATCTTGGGAAAATTTATTTTATTTATGTTTATACTGTATATCATATTTAGAGACTGCTCATCTCCCTCATAGAATGACTCTGGGCAGTGTCTTTTTAAAATGTGTTTTAAAAAATTGCTACAGTACTCATACATGGTATATTATTCAATATTCTTTTAAAAAATTATGTACTGCTTAATGGAAGACTATTAAAGCAGTATATATCATCAGTTGTAGCTATGTGTTTGTCTACTTTGAGGCTAAAATACATAAAGGAATGCAATTCACAATCATGCTGTTTTGTCATTTAGTTTCTGATTGACTGAGGAGGGTTGTGTGTTTGTCTTCCAGGTGGATTTGTGGACTCAGCTGATGTTGCACCCCCACCCACTCCCTGGGAAATTTCTGTGGATCCACCTCCCTTGTTTACAGACTGTGAAATGCATATTCCGGTGCCCCACTCATATTCCCTGGGGGTAAAACAAATATTTCTTACTCTTCTTAAAGTTACAGGTTTATGCTGCTTTTCTAAAGTGTGTTCAATAAGGTAACCAAGTCAGTTTTGTGAATACATGGTCCACCAGAACAATGTTTTTTCAAACATGGCAACTTAAAGATGTGTGGAGTTCAACTCCCAGAATTCCCCAGCCAGCATGCCAAATTTGAAAAACATTTTATAGGTGAACCACTTCTAAAGGAGTCCTAACAACAGCTCTAGAAAACACAACATATTTCTTGGGCTATTTGTTCATGGCCAGTTATTGTTTAACTGATTCCTCTCACTTTTAAAGCATTCTTAGAAATGTTTAATATTTTGACTACTGTTGCAATCTTTTAAGAAATTATTCCTAGAATATAAAATTATTATTTAAATGGTTTTGTTGGCAGTTTGTTAAAGAAAGTACACAAGCATAAGAATGTTAAAGCTTATGAGATAATTGGGTAGCTTAGACACACAATAAGAAATAAATCACAATAAAATGCCACAAAATTTGTATTATCAGGTCACAATGAGCTTAAGTCGATTCATTATGTAAGCAATACATGAGAGGAGGAAAATGGAATCCAAAATACATATTTTAATTCAGGACATATATTTCAGACTATTTTACAAAAACTAGTAAAAAGTAAACAGAAACGGTTTTCCTATTAGTCTAGCAGCCTCTGAAAAAGGCATGGTGGGTGGATGGAGGTACAGAAATATGTTATAGGCCATTAATGGCTCTTGTTATAGGAAGTGCTGTCAAATTGTGTTTCCCTGACTCATCCTTATCCATTTGATTATTTGCTTTTTTTAATGGTTACTTTTAAGTTCTATGAAATGATTTACCATCTCTAATGTGGCATTTGCTGTTCCGCTCTCTGATCATTGTAGCAAAAGTAGTTTTTACTGTTTGAAACTCTAAGATAGTATTTTAGTAGATAAACTTTAAAAGTAATATTTTTATTTGGCAAGGGAATCTTCTGGTTTACATATATTCTATAATTATAATATATTTATTATTTATATTTTTAGAAGACCTCCAGGGTCCTTCCACATCTATGATTCTATGTAGTCTTTCTTATCCATTTTAGTTAAAAACGGGAAAATTGTCATAAGCAGGGATTTGATTACATATTGTAACAATATGTGGGAATGATCTCAGAAGAGAAGAGGAAGAGCCATAGACTAGGCAATAGCCAGATAAGAACCAGTTGAGCCCAGAGAAGGAATGTGGGTGTCAACATTCCGACTGACGAATCCAATGAAAACAAGCATGGCTGAGACGATCCGATCGCAATGCAAAACTTTATTGAGTACATCATTTCAGCAATGAGAGCAAAACCAGATCTAACCATTTCCCGTGCAAACCCACATTTTAGGTTTTCCCTCCCCCTGTTAGACCAGGTCACGTTGTCCAAAGGAGTCTCCTGGTATTGTTGTGAGAGAGTCTTTTGGCTCTGGTAAACATCTGCCAAAGTGTCCTTGGTTCTCACGGCTGGCATATTGATGTCTGGAAGTTATACTCTATCTCTATCTACCCTTTCCCTCCCCCCATAGTTCGTTGGCAAGCTGAGAAGCGATAATAGTTGCAACATTCTATTGCAGCATTCTGCTTGACAGTGGGTGTGGCAAATGTCTCAGAAGGAACCCTCCCTAGTTTCTTGGTCTATAAAGGTGACAAGGAAAAATGTACTTTCAGACTTGCAAGATTCTGTTAATGTAACCTTACAATAAAGATAGAGCTAATATTCCTGGCTGTGCTTTTTGTTTGACTATCTCATGAGTCTGACACCCTCCTCCTTTCTCTCAAGGTCATTCCCCACTACACATTTAGAAAAAGTTTATACATGGATGGGGAGCATGATGGCTCACATGGTTAGAATGCTAGGTTGACAAGCAGCAAGCCCATGTTCGAGACCTGAGTGCTGCTGTGGGATGGGTTGAACTCCTGTCCTTCACTCCAGCTTCTGGGACATGAAAGGAGCCCCCACCTGGGCATCCTCCAGGCAACAGTGATGTCACCAGCTAATCCTTTCAACCCGGAAACACCTCAGCATTTCTGACATGAATGCAATGCAATCTTCTTCTTCTTGTTCCTAGCGTATTCCTGCAGGTGCAGGGTCTGATTTTCGGATCATTGAACACCTCTTTGCACGGTCAGCTGCGTGTCCAGGACACAGGCCCCCGGCTTGCATATCTTTGTTGATGGTGTCTTACCATCTCTGTTTTGGATGCCCGCGAGGTTGCCGGCCATTGACTTCTAGTTGGTAGGCAGTCTTGGCCATAGTGGAAGGTGCTGCTCTCTGGACATGTCCATACCAGCGGAGTCGGCCTTCTCTCATCTTCTCTATAATTGGTGCCCCACCAAAATGTTGTCGAATGGTGTCATTTGTGATGTGGTCAAGAAGGGAGATGCCCGATATCCAATGCGATATACATGGATAATTTATTTGTGTGTGAGCTGTAAGCAAAAACAATAGAACTGATGTAAGATACTAATTTTAAAGATAAGTTAAACCTTTTAAAGATAAGTTGTTAAACATACTTAAATCTAACTAATAGTACATCCAAGTAAATTCTGAGTAAAGTAAGCAGCCACAGGGTTCTAAATGTTGTCTTTTGAACTCTTGTACAAATTGTAAAATGAACCATATGAACAATATAACATTCCATTGCTATTAATAGCCTTGAGGGATTCAATTAGTATGTTATGTCTGGGATTTTAAGTAGAAATTATGATTTTTCTGTCAGAAAATTAATACTCAGTTCAAGGGACAATTGCTTTCTGAAATCATTTTGGGAGATTTTTCTCTTTTTATTACATTGGTAGCGATATCCACAAGGCTCCCATAGAACATTTGATATTTATGTATTCATAGTTGGAAATATATAGTTTTGGGGAAGCCTAAGGCATGATAATATGGATTAACCATATGGATGTCAAAGAAAAAAAAATATGGACAGGAATCTGTTGTCTTCTTGCTGAAGTCTACTGTTATTTTAAGAAAAATTAATAAAATTGATTCTTGGGCACACTAATTCTCAAGTGAAATAGGATTATCCAGTCAACAGAGTCTTTCAAATGATTTGCTTACGTGTCTTTTGCTTTACTTTCAGAATTGTCGGAACTGCAAAGGGCGTGGTGCAATTACGTGCCAATCATGTAAAGGAAAAGGCACAGTAAGTCAGCCCAAGAAACGTTACAATATTCCTGTCAGGTATCAGTGCTTCCTTTTGTGCAGAAATTTGTGAGTAGAAGGAATACATGACCATCCCAAACCCAGGAAAATAGGTGATACAAATACAGGTGGTCCTCGACTTACGTCCATAATTGTGCCCCAAATTTCCATTGTTAAGTTGCTAAGTGAGTTTTGCCTCATTTTACGACCTTTCTTGCCACAGTTTTTAAGTGAAGCACTGCAGTTGTTATGCTAGTAACAGGATTGTTAAGTGAATCTGGCTTCCCCGTTGACTTTGCTTGTCAGAAGGTCACACATGACCCCCCGCGGGACACTGCAACCATCAAAAATACATGCCAGTTGCCCAGCATCCAAATTTTGTTCATGGGGATGCTGCAGTGGTCGTAAGTGTGAAAAATAGCCGTGTTACTTTTTTTTCAGTGCCGTTGTAACTTTGAACGGTCACTAAACACATGGTTTATAAGTCAAGGACTACCTGTAACTAGGCAATTTGACTCAGTTTGAATAGTTGTATCGCAGCTTCAAAATGCAGTTAAGAGACCTGGTCTTTCATTCATGAAGGGGAGGGGCAAGCTGCAGTATGTGTTCTGTACCTGTAGGAAATAAAACCCTTTTGCAAATTAGGGTGTTAACTTTAGATCAAATGTTAAGGACTTTAAAGGTGATAGCCAGCACCTTGTATTGAAACCAGAGCTACAGTGGTCATGCAGTATTTTCTTGAAAAAATAAAGGACAACCTGAAATATGGGCAAATCTGAAAGAGGTGGATAAGGATAAAAAAAAGTAATTGTTTGTGACTAGAATATTGCTTTACAAAGGAAAATTTGAGAGCAAAATCAAGAAAATTTAGGAAAACACATATTCTAATAAAAATATCTAAAATCAAACAAAATGTGCCAATTTATTGTAAAAAGACAATGCAATTTTCATATTTTTCACATATATTTGAAAGACTATCCTAATGGCACTATTTATATGGTAAAAATTAAATAACCCAAAATAAAGGACTAAAATAAATCTAAAGGGACAGCTTTCTGATTAAAAGACTGTCCTTTATAATAAAGGATGCATGTTCACTGAATCGTAAGCCATCTGAAAACCAGCTTATCTATCAAAGCAGAGCATTGTTCCCTGTTGAACTGAGGGGTTGACTTCTTGGCTACCTTTCTGAGAAGCCCTAAAAAAGTCATTTCAAAACAGGTTTTCTTTTTGGTATCTTCGATGCTGATTTGACTGTCACTGGTCTTATCTCAGGTTTGATGGCTTTTATTGTAGACCACCAAAAATAATATGGAACTTATCCGCTTGTTGTTGATGATGTTATTGTTCTTAAATAAATAAATTTAAATTATACTGTATTTCTTCAAATATAGAAAAAGTGTTCAGCTTGTAATGGGATTGGGTTCAATTCATCTGACTACAGTTCTTGCTCATGGTGTTCGGGCAGAGGAAACAAACGGTAAGTTTTGCTTCAATCCAAACTTCATTTCTATTCTTATAATAGTTTTTACTATACGTTTTTATAGGGTTGTCATACCTCATCTAGGTCTTTCAGAAAAGATAAACGTGTGGGTGTATAGATGTAGATAGATATAGATATAGATATAGATATAGGTCAGTGATGGTTCTAAATCCCATCGCTACCAGTTTGTGCGTGTGCTAGCACGCACGACGCTTCTGCGCATGCGCAGAAGCATCCGGGGTGGATGGGCGGAGCCTCCTGCCGCCGCCGCTACTGGTTCGTAGAACCAGACTGGACTGGTAGCAACCCACCACTGGTATAGGTATAGGTATAGGTATAGGTATAGGTATAGGTATAGGTATAGGTATAGGTATAGGTATAGGTATAGGTATAGGTCAGTGGTGGGATTCAAATAATTTAACAACCGGTTCGCCCAGGGTCAGGTTGGCTGTCATGGAAAGTGTGGCCCATCCCTTTCCTCTAGCTCTATCACACATGCGGAATGAGCCTCCTGCGATGGCCAACCTGATCCTGGGCGAACTGGTTGTTAAATTAACCCCCATGCTATCAAAGTGGATCCTGGGCGCTGCGCTGCAATGGAGAAACAGAAAACAGAGCAGCCTGCATGAGGGAAGGAGGAGGAGCAGGGAGAAGAAAGAGGGAAAGTGGCCTTCTCCTTCCCTCACACCGGCCGCTCCGTTGCCCATTGCCAGGATCCACTTTGAATAGGGGGTGGATGGGTAATTTAACAACCGGTTTGCCCGAAACGGTGCGAACCTACTGAATCCCACCACTGATATAGGTAGAGAAAGAGAGATAGAGAGAGAGATAGAGAGAACAAATGAAAGTATACAACATCATCAAGAGAGTAAAAGAATTGAAATGGAAATGGGCTGGTCATATAGCAAGAACTGATGGCAGGTGGACCAAGGCAGTCATAGAATGGATCCCACTTGTTAAAAAGCATCCACAAAAGAGACCTAATAAAACAAGATGTGCTGATGACATCAGCAAGTATTGCGGGCCCAATTGGCAAAAGAAAGCTCAGGACCATATTGCTTGGAAATATGCAGAAGAGGCCCTTATCCTGCAGTTGATAGACAATGACTAAAATGATGATGATGAGATATAGATACTGGTATATAAATATATATGATCTACATTGTCTAACATTCAGGATTTCTCCTCATTCACTTTCACCATGAAAATAGATCACTTGCAGTAATATTCCTTCAGCGAAATGTGAATCTAATCAGTGGATTAGGAAGAATAGTATCTCCCCCCCCCCTTCTGTTCAATCATGTTTGATTCTTAGAGACTGCCTGGGCAAATCCCTTCATGGTTTTCGGCATGGTTTTGAGAAGTGGCTTGCCATTGCCTCTTTCTTAGAATAGGCCCTGATCAGTGGTGGGATTCAAACAATTTTACTGCCGGTTCTGTGGGCGTGGCTTGGTGTGCGTGGTGTGGCTTGGTGGGCGTGGCTTGGTGGGCGTGGCAGGGGAAGGATACTGTAAAATCTCCATTCCCTCCCCACTCCAGGGGAAGGATACTGCAAAATCTCCATTTCCTCCCAATCAGCTGGGACTCGGGAGGCAGAGAATAGATGGGGGCGGGGCCAGTCAGAGGTGGTATTTACCGGTTCTCCAAACTACTCAAAATTTCCGCTACCAGTTCTCCGAACTACTCAAAATTTCCGCTACCGGTTCTCCGAATTACTCAAAATTTTCGCTACCGGTTCTCCAGAACTGGTCAGAACCTGCTGAAACCCACCTCTGGCCCTGATCTGTCACAAGCAGATCATATGGCCTTTGCACCTTTGCTGCTGTTGCTGATAGGGAAGGCTATCACTTTGGTTTGGGAAAATGGAATGATTGTATCATGTCCTAGTGAAAATGATTCACAGGAGGGCTAACTTTCACCCGGGGAATTTGCTGAACCAATATGGCAGCTGCATGAGAAAGTAGACAGCAGCCGTTGAAATCAAACCATCTGTAGGCCATTTTTTAAAAAGGGTCATTTAAAAGCCACAGATGGAAAAAGCCTTAAATTTAGCAGGAAATATTTCTTTCTGATCCATAAGTATAGATGACACAGAATTTTACAAACAGGATTGGCCATTGTATGAACCCAGCATGTGTGCCATATTTATCAGGTTCTTTGGCAGCTATCTAAAATAGAAAGTAGTTCTTTCAAAATGAAAAAGAATTCATTTTGATAAGATGATTGGAAAGAAAGCGATAGGGTTACAAGAATTTAAATAACTGAATTAAATCTCATTTATAACCCATAAGTCCTGATTAGAGATTTTGATTTTATTTCTAATAGAAAATAAGGTGAGTCTTTACATTGACAGCAAAAAGGTATAATGTTCATAGTTTTTTTTAGTACTGCTAAGCTTTAGTTATTTCTTATATTTTGCGGTATTTTTAAGTTATCTTCTACATCTATCATATTTACCACACTTTATTTTTACATTGTATCTTTTCTCTTCTATGTAGCCATATTATTTAATAATATTAAATGTTTGTGATAGTGATAGATAATGATAGATAGACACCAATACCTTTAATTTTTGCACTTTTATACTCTAAATTGATGTAATTACTGATGGCAAATTTAGTTTTGCATTATTCTAGACTACTCTGTGAGTGAAATAAAATTATGGTGATGGTGATGAAGTTGATGATATTTAATTTATTGTTTGCCAAGAGAGGAAAACTTATAATATCATAGGGTCTAATTCAAATATTGATCTCTCTTTCACAGTTGCTTCAGTTGCCGTGGCAATGGGCGGGACATGTGTTACCGTTGCGATTGGAAAGGCATATTGCTATATCATACGAAACTTTCAATCACATGGTAAGATATAAAGCAAAAGAATGAATGTGGTAAGTCTCTTTGGTCATCTGGAGGAAAAAGTACGTGTAACAAGGCCTGTAAGGGCCATATGTCTCTTTTTTGTCCCAGTAATATATTCCCCAATATGACCAACCCCATCATGGATACTTGGGTGCATAAGATTTTGGATTACACATACTGTATTTTGCCAGAGTGGAGAAGCAAAACTATTTCATAAGCTCTTACATATATACTTTCTCCCTTCATCTAAGTTTTATTTCTATGAAAATTGTTACGGGTAGGGTTAAGATCATAAATCACACCGCTTCTAATCTCTGGGCTACATGGGGGGCATGATAAGTGCCTTCCAATAATTGAGGGGCTGTCACAGGGGAAGAGGGGACTTACTTATTTTCCAAAGCAACTGAGGGCAGACAAGAAGTAATGGGTGAATGCTTGTTAATGAGAGATCCAACCTAGAAGTAAGGAGACATTTTCCAAACAAGTAATCAGAGGAATAGTTTGCCTCCAGGAATTGTGGGCGCTCCATCACTGGAAGTTTTCAAAAATAGATTGGACAACCATGTGACTGGGATGATATAAGGTCTCCTGCCTTGAGCAGAGGGTTGGACTAGAAGTCCTTTGAGGTCCCTTCCAGCCCTATGATTCTATGTTCTAATAAACCATTTTGTTTATTTACTACAGAGTACTTTGCACATGTAATTTGCTACTAGGAAAGATCCCAATTTATAGCATTCATTTATTTATGACATCAAGTAAGGCCACTTTAAATCAGATCAAATTATGATGTTAGGATTTCTGTTTAGTGTTGTTTTTGTAAAATGGGGAACTGTTCCAATACTAAGTTAGACTTTGTGGCTTAGTTCTGTATGCTCTGATATTTTAGCATCCCTCCTTGAATATGCATCAGTTGAATTTCGAATACCATTTTTTTCTTTATTTATCTGACTTTTAATCATTGGAAGAAAAATATATTCAGGCAGTTAACTAAATGCATTGTGGAATGGATTCAAAATGCAAGCTGAATGTTTGTTTACTGAACATCATTTACCCAGACATAATCCCCTTGCCCTAATTTTAAATTAATTGAGGTTTACTGCTAGTAATTGAATTAGGGGATTACAGCCCAAGAGTGAACTTCTGTCAGGCACTTATCTCAGGGGTGAAAGGCTCCCAGTTTGGGCGTGTCTGCTGGTCATCAGAGAGCCAGTAGCGACGGCAGCGCTAGGCTCCACCCACCCGCCCGGACGGTGCCATTTGGGTTCTTTTATCCTCTGCGCATGCGCAAAGCGTTCTGCGCATGCGCAGAGGGTAAAAGAACCCAAATGGCGGCATCTGGGCGGGTGGGCAAAGCCTAGCGCTGCCGTCGCTACTGGCTCTCCAACGACTGGCAGGCACGCCCGAACCGGGAGCATTTCACCCCTGACTTATCTGCAATATGTCTCTGTAAAATCTAGAAGATATACATGAGATTAAAGTTGTATCTAATCTTGTCAAACTTATTAATGTGTACTCAGTCAATTTCACCTTTAAATTGACACCCTAACAAGCAAATATAACCTTTTTCCCCCTCATAGGAAGAACAATACTTTAGAATACACAGCAGACAACAAATCTGAACTTCCAGTTTACCATCTGCAGGAAGTAACTGGAAGAAAAATACTTAGTGATGAGCATAACTTGGTAAGATAGATACTGCCACAAATATGTATGCAAAGATTACTGGAAGAATATATAGGTGGTCCTTATCCAGCAACCACAATTGAGACTAGCAAGTCGGTTGTTAAGGAAAGTGATCGTTATTGTCAGGGTAGTGATTTAAGAGCTGACCAGCTGCTATGATGATGCAATGATGCACTGATGTAATGATGGGAATGAGTCAGCAAGGTTTTTTGGCCGTTATCCCTTTAAGAGCCTGCATAATAAGAAGAGGCCCTGTTAGGGCATCTCTCTCTTGTCGTGTGTTCTTCCCTGCTGTAATTTACTGATTGTTTGACTTCTGCCTATAGTACGTGTATGTATAGTATATATTCTTTTGTAGATAAAACCACTATTTCTTAAAAACCTCTGTTTGCTGTTATTGTTCCTGGGTTGTCTCACATAGTAAAGCTGTGCGCACTCTGACAGTTATGTAAAACTGTGACAGTGCTTATGATCTTATTTCAGTGTTCTTTTGCTTTACAGACCTGCAAAGGTCATAAATGTGAGAATTGGTCATAACATTATTTTTTTCATCACCGTAATGTGAGGATTGGTTGTAAAGTGATTTTTTTCATCATTGTCGTAACTGCAAAGAGTCACTCCAGGTGCTCACTAAATAGGGTAGTTGCTAAATGAGGACTACTTGTATTTATAAAAGAATACTGGAAGATAGAATGTAGACTGCTCTAGAATGCTAGAACCTAGTGCTAGAGTGCTCTCATTGGTCATTCAATCCCTTGTTCAGCTCAAGAATCTATTAAAGCACCCCAAAAGGGATCTCTCTAGTCCATTATAGAGTTTTTCCACACATATGTATAATAGCAAGTAATCTAGCTCAGCATTCCCAACTCTGACTGGAGTAGACACTAATGTTTCAGAGATAATTTTCCTAGTCCAGTTGGAAGATGTTGACAATTAAATCTGGAAACTTTTGCATGCTTCTGGCCAAAAGCATAGTTTAATTTTGCACGCAATAATTTAGACCAGTGTTTCTCAACCTTGGCAGCTTTAAGATGTATGGACTTCAACTGCCAGAATTCCCCAGCCAACATATGTAAAGTTGCCAAGATTAACAAACACTGATTTAGATTACTCATGTCCTCTGTACAAAAAGATAAGACAACCACAGCTACATTTTCTTAAATTTTTAGTGATGGATGTATGCTTTTTGGTATATAAAGAGCCGAGGTGGCGCAGTGGTTAGAGTGCAGCACTGCAGGCTACTTCAGCTGACTGCTTGCTGCAGTTCGGCGGTTCAAATCTCACCGGCTCAAGGTTGACTCAGCCTTCCATCCTTCTGAGGTGGGTAAAATGAGGACCCAGATTGTTGGGGGCAATATGCTAACTCTGTAAACCGCTTAGAGAGGGCTGTAAAAGCACTATGAAGCGGTATATAAGTCTAAGTGCTATTGCTATTGCTATACAATTCCAACCATTTACTGAGAGAAAGTTGACAGTTCTATGCGGTCATGCTGTACAGTAGTCCAGTCCAAAGTGCTAAATAATCTAGTGCAAAAGTGTATTTTGTGGCCTTTATCTGCATACCAGGTACGTCCCATAATTGAGTTCCCAGAATCATCCATTAAAGACTATTCAAGGACAAGCATTGCTGAACACAAAATGATGTTTGCTTCAGGTGAGCATCGGATCTTGAAACAGGTGAGTGCCAAAGAGAACAACTGCATTTTAAAAATGAAACATTATTTTCATTTTCATTTATTATTTTTATGTTCACTTTATTTAAAAACCTTCTTGACTTACTAAGCAGCTCTTTTGGTTCCCCCCCCCATAAGTTTTGAAAACGTTTGTGTGAGGGGATATTTCAAGTTGATGAAGAATTTATCTTAGATTTATCTAATAATTTATCTTAGATTACTCTGAGTTAGATTATTCTTCCTTTTTCTTTTGCAAGATGTTTTGCAATCAGATTAATTTTTTTGCATTTATCAAAGTGTAGTTTTCTTATCCTTTTTTGTTTTTAACTGCTGCAAAGTAATAATAAAGTAAAACTTTACTTTAAGGGACCATTAAGAAATAGGGTATTTTTAACCCCCAAATATCCATATAATCCAACTTTATATTATCTGCATCAATTTATGTCAGTTTATGTCACTTGCATAATGTACTTATGTAATGACACAAGTTATTACAAATCACATAAATAACAGCATTTGTTTACTTCATAATAAGACACATATAATGGAAAGTGATGGCAATAATGCAGGATTAGTGAACTATTCAGATTACTTCATATACAATGAATTTAGTCTTTATTTCAGGGATGCAAATTTTGTCCATTGCATCTAAAGTCTGGTAACTCTAACCGTAATCCTTTACAAAAAAGGTTTCATTGTCCAGCAATCCACCCAGAGTCCTTCGGGAGTTGGGCGGCATACAAATTTTATTAAATAAATAAATTATTAAATAAATCAATAAATCAATAAAAAGAAAAATAAATAATGTACCACTACCAATATTTTATTCTAAGACAACATGATGCTCAAGAGCCAAACTAACTTTTGAGGCAAAAGGCTTCCTCTAAAAAAAAAAAACTAAAATGAAAACTTATTTCCATAAGACTTTAATGGGGAATTGGGAGACTCCATCTTTTTCTCATGGCACAGTCGGTCTTAGATAACACAGAAATAATGTTTAGTTATTATTTAAGCCCTTTTCCCTGAAGTGCGAAGGACATACTTTTAATAGTGCTAAACATTAAGATATTATTTCTCCAATAAAGGAGAATATCTGTAGCTCAGAATTGATATGAGGGGTTCTTGAAGCTCTCTCAGCTTGGTTGTTTTCTAGCAGATGCTTGATTACCCAAACTAGATAACATCATTAATGTATCATTGATTTTTATTTTAAAATACACCTAAAAGTCACAATCCACAAGTTGGCCTGAATTTTTGTGAAAGTTGTTCTCCTGAAAATATCCCAAAACAGGGGTGGGTTCTAACTTACCTCGCTGCCGGTTCTCTTCCTCCCGCGCCGCGTGGCCATGCCTTTTGCGCAGTGCAAAAAATAAAAATAAAAAAATCCCCCCCCCAAAAAAGCTGAAAACAAGATGGCAACGCACGGACAGTGCTGGAAACTCGGCTTCTGCGCATGCGCAGAAGGAAAAAAAACACCCCCCCCCCAAAAAATCCCCCCAAAAATTCAAAAAAAAAGATGGCGGTGTCCACGGACCGGCACCGACCAAACCGGATCTGCGACATCATCGTGACATCACCAGCGGGTCGCTACCAGTTCAGGCGAACCGGTCCGAACCGGGAGGAACCCACCTCTGTCCCAAAATGTAAAATTTTAAATGTTCTTTGAATTCTTCAGTTCACAATTCTAGTGGCCTGACCTAAAGATTGTTAAAGGACTAAAATAATGGCATGGTGTTCTTGTTTTCTAAGTAATGTCACATTAATTTCTCAATTGTTTTTATATTATAGAGATATTTGATATAAACACATTTCTTCCCCCCCCCAAAAGGCACACTTGTTCCAATTTTTTTGGCCGGAGTTAAGTTACATGCTTGTGAATCATGTATGGAAACAGAAATTTGTTGTTCTTTCTTATTTTTGCCTTTATTAAACAACAAGCAGAAAGGAAAGGAGGGGACCAATGAGAATTAAAAAAAACAAAAGAAACTAGAGTTTCCACCAGCATGTTTTTCTGAGATAATATTTCAACTGATGTATGTTGCAAAGATTACAAACTGACAATGATTCTAAATTTATAATATTTGCATCCATGAATAGTGAAAGAGCTGCCTGGTCAGGGAACTGGCGTAACTGATTTCCATCATATGGAAGCAAAATTGGAGGTTGTAGAAAGGTTTCTCTGTCTAGGAATTAGGGATTGTAATTCTATCTCCCTTCTTTCCACAGGCTTACAAAAAGCCCCCTTGTAATGCGGGAATGATTTCAGCCTGCATTATTTATTGAAAACATTTATATACAGTAACTCCCCATCTTATTTCAAACTCTGGGTGTCTCCCAATCAACAGTTAAAACAACATATGTAATAAAACAAAATATGCATATATCTATTAAAAGATAGCAGTGTTCCAATATTTGAGGGGCTGCCACAGAGAGGAAGGGGTCAAGCTATTTTCCAAGTCACCCGAGGGCCAGACAAGGAATAGTGGATGGAAACTGATCAAGGAGAGATTCAACCTAGAAATAAGGAGAAATTTTCTGACAGTGAGAACAATTAACCAATGGAACAGCTTGCCTTCACAAGTTGTGGGAGCTTCATCACTGGAGGCTTTCAAGAAGAGATTGGACTGCCATTTCTCAGAAATGGTGTAGGGCAGTGATGGCGAAACGTTTTTGGTTAGTGTGCCAAAAGGGGGTGTGCTAGCGCGCGCACGTTCCCACACCCATTCCCTCCCCCCACGCATGTGCACAACCCCCCCGCGTTTTATGCACTCCGGGGCTTCAGAAAGCTTTCCTGAAGCCTCCGGAGTGTAAAAAACGGCCCAACGGCAAACCGGAAGTGCGTTTTTCCGAACTTCCGGTTTGCCTGTTGGGCCGTTTTTTGCATTCCGGGGCTTCAGGAAGCTTCCCTGAAGCCTCCGGAGTGCAAAAAAACAGCCCAACGGCAAACCGGAAGTGCGTTTTTCCAAACTTCCGGTTTGCCCGTTGGGCCGTTTTTTGCACTCCGGGGCTTCAGGACGCTTCCCTGAAGCCTCCAGAGGGCAAAACGGCCTTCCCCAAGGCCGAAAATCAGCTGGCCAGCGTGCACATGTGCGCTGGAGCTGACATAGGGCAACGCCTCGCGTGCCCTTTGATATGGCTCCACGTGCCACCTGTGGCACGCGTGCCATAGGTTCGCCATCACTGGTGTAGGGTCTCCTGCTTGGGCGGGGGTTGGACTAGATGACCTACAAGGTCCCTGTTAATCTGTTAAAAAAATCTGTTAAAACCATAACCCATTGAAAACTGGCACCAAGCTTCCAGATGTGAGGAAGTGGAGGATCAAGGTAGGAAAGGGCCTTGCCGAGATACTTTTTGAAGAACCCCTGAGGAGCACTTTGAGGCTTTCCATTCTATTTTCCATCTTAAAATAATAAAAATAAAAACTGGGCTACAAATGGCTTGTTTGTGAGGATTGGCCTCCTCTTCCCCTTCTGTCAGGTTCCCAAAACAAAGAAAGTCACATTGTGATTCTTCTAAACAGATTTATTTATTATTCCTCACCAATAAACAGATATCATCTCAATCTAAAGCAAACTACTTGTACCATAAAACATGTATCCTGGGAACTATTAGGCAGGAGCCATCTTCACTCTCTTTCTCTCACACAAACTATCTAAACTGCGTTGTCTTTTGGTCCTCTGGAACGCACCTCCCTTCCTCTGGACAGCATTTCATCACACATTTCCATCCTCAATTTTGAATTAAATCTCAGTAGATCTGGGTCTTGGGATGATGGGGTGGCATAAAAATGGTGCTGGGATTAACACAGAGCTTGCACATCATTAGTTCCCTTCCTCCTCTTCCTCCAGCTAGTTATAGGATGCTAAGGGAATGAAATGACCTATACCTCACCATGTACATCAGATTCCAATTGTTTTCTGTGTTTTTCCTAAGGAAAAGGAAACATGCAGAGCACAGCACTCATACACTGGGCTAATACTTTACTGCTTATTTATTTATTTTTTATTTTTTTTATTTCAATGTATTCTAAACAAGCAATCTCCTCTCAAGGTGATGTTCCAAAGAAAACAAGATGAGTTACAAACAGGTGTCATATCCGCATCAGAATAACATATTGATTGTTTTGACAAAAATGGTCTGCAAACATAAACTCTTTTGATTTTCTGTTAAGAGGAACATTGAAGAGACTCACCTGAATGCCTGTACTGAATGAAAAAAGGATAAGCACTTGGAAAGGAATTCCACAACTTTTAGGCCCCTGTTGGGAAGGGACTGCCTTTTGCATATCCATCTTAGACAGTCTGAATTGCCATTCTTATGTCTAGTACCTAAATTGTAGAGTTCACATTTGAAGAGGATATAAATCAGGGGTGTAAAACTCACGTCGTCATGGCGGCATCATGTGACATATCAGGACTTTTCCCCCCTTCACTAAACCGGGCGTTGGTGTGGCCAGCACGTGACGCATCCGGCCCGCGTGCCGGGAGTTTGGCAGCCCTGATATAAATGATCTCAGAAGTATAACTCTTTTCTCTTTCCTTTTGCAGAGACAAACAGTTGAGCTGGTGCCACTCACAAAAGTTAAATATGAATGGAAAGGCAAACCTTACTCCTTCTATGTCTTTGGCAATGAGAATAAAGTCTACTGCGAAGACTATCCTGCAAAATGCTGCTGTTCTATCTTGTGAAAAACAACCAGTTTAGTGACAGTCCCCTATCAGACTACATAGCTATTCCCTGCTTTTAATCTCTACACAGGGGTGTCAAACCCGCGTCATCATGGCGTCGTCACGTGACGTATCCAGACTTTTTCCCCCTTCACTAAACCGGACATGGGCATGGCCAGTGCGTGATGCATCTGGCCTGCGGGCCAGGAGTTTGACAGCCCTGCTCTACAGCGTCTCTCAGGATTCTTTTTGTGCAGGGACTACGCAAAAAAGGATGTTACTATTTGCTCCATCCAGAGGTATCTGTGCATTGTTTTCTCTGTCCAGAAGAATTTGTGGTGAATCCCTTAATCTTATTTATGCAGATGAAAAGTGAAGGAAGCTACTAGTTCTAATGCACCTTGAAATAGCATATTTGTATATTTTGCAATTGAAATATTTAGATACTTTTCATGAGCCCCATTCAGTCATTTTTCTACCCGCATTCACCGCAAGAGCAGACTGGAGAAGTTGTGCGTTCCAGTGATGCTGCTCATCAGCGTTGTGTGTAAGAGGCAAGCTTTCCCACAAATAGCTGTATAGGCAAGCTTCTACACCAGTCAGCATTGGGAGGTCTGCATCTCAGAAATCAATGCATATGCCATCATATGTACTGTATAGCTTTTTTTTTTTAAATAGGGCAATTGAATGTTATATTAGCCTTTCCTAATCTGGTGCCTCCAGATCAGGGGTGAAATTCAGCAGGTTCTGACAGGTTCTGACAGGTTCTGGAGAACCGGTAGCGGAAATTTTGAGTAGTTTGGAGAACCGGCAAATACCACCTCTGGCTGGCCCCAGGAGTGGGGAGGGAATCGGGATTTTGCAATATCCTTCCCCCAGGAGTGGGGAGGGAATGGGGATTTTGCAATATCCTTCCCCTACCACGCCCACCAAGCCACGCCCACAGAACCGGTAGGGAAAAAGTTTTGAATTTCACCCCTGCTCCAGATATATAGGATTGTACTTCTGTACTCTCCAGGCTATATGGCCTTTCCTTTTCCCTCTTTCCAATTGTATTGTAAATTTAAAATCTGAAGTTGATAATCCCTGTATTTTATTAAATGTTCTACTTTTTCCAAGATCCCGACTTACCATAAAAAGGCTACATGTTTTGTAAGTCGTGCTTATAGAATTATTTCCTTACAGCTGTGCTTTCAGTGTGCAATCATGTCAAAAGATCTTCTCTGTGGGTTTTCTCTGTTTAAGGCAAAATGGTATTTCAGTCGCAGTACTCTAAAACTAAACAAACTATAAATCACAACACCCTCTCTATGTCAACACCAGTTCAGTGAAGAGCTGTGATTTATATCAGAACATTTATTATAATAAAGCAAACATTTGCCACTGTTTATTTGTTAGGTCCCATTTATCCCATGAATAAAGATTTCAGCACTGTTTTGATAAAGTGTGGCATCTTGTTTCTTACTTTTTAAAAATATTATTTGTCTGGTTATTTTTATTTATGCTTTATTATTTTACGGTGCAATAATAGTGTTTTTCCCAAATGTTGCTCCTTTTCGAAAGTAGATAAATAAAAGACAATGTTATCAGAAAGTAACAGGCTGCTTTGTTTTGTTCTATTTATATAGCACTGTTAGAACAAGTTTAAAGATGTGAGTGTTAATTGCCTAATCAGGTTTTCAAAGGAGAAAAAAACTAGGATGACGGGTATTAATTCCAGAAAACCATTTGCAGATGGTACCAGTTGAAAAGTATTCTGTGAGTGAGATAGGTGGTTTCCAAATTTGATACAGAAATAATTCAATAAAATAAATACACTCTTTAAATATCCAGCACATGGTAGTGTTTAAAGTATTTGGGGAGACCCTGGTTTAAGTCCTCACTCTACCATGAAGCTCATTAGATACAGTATCTCTAGCTCAATGTTTAACCTGGTGTAGGAAGTTCCTCCCTGCTTGCTTCAGACAAGTAAAGTCAATGGGGGAAGCCAGATTCGCTTAACAACCATGGGATTCGCTGAACTGCTGTGATTCACTTAACAACTGTGGCCAAAAAAAAGCTTGTAAAATTGGATGCAACTCACTGAACATTTGCCTTGATTAGCAAAAAAAATTCTGGCCCCAGTATTGGTCGTAACTCAAGAACTACTTGCATTTGGCAATTATTGCTACTTCTTTTCGTAGTAAGTAACATACAGTGAAATAATATTTCATGGCATCTATAGTTTTTTATGGTATTTGACAGTCATGTATATTTGATGGCAATGTGGGAAATTCAAATGTATTATTTCTATTAAAGCATTTATATTCCTCCTTTCATGTCAAGTTTTCACAATTGCAATAATCTATTACAATTTCTCATAAGTAACATGAAAGAACAATTTGTGACACTTTTCTGACATTTACAAGTAACATTTTTAACAGCATTTGACACACAATAATAAAATGTGGATAATTTGACACAGAAGACATAAATAACTGGAGCAGAATTGGAGAAATAGCCTTTTTTAGTCTTTGAAAGAGGCAAATTCACCATAGGAATTTTGTATTTTTTTAAAAATACAATCATATGATAAATGGTATTACAGGTAGTCCTCAACTTACAACCACAACTGAGTCCAAAATTTATGTTGTTAAGTGAGAAAATTATTAAGTGAGTTTTGCCCCATTTTATGACTTTTCTTGCCACATTTGTTAAGTGAATCACTGCAGTTGTTAAATTAGTAACATGGTTGTTAAGTAAATCTGGTTTTCCCAATGACTTTGCTTGTCTGAAGGTCGCAAAGGGGATCAGATGACTCTGGGACACCACAACCGTCTTAAATGTGAGTCAGTTGTCAAGCATATGAATGTAAATCATGTGACCACGGGAATACTACAACAGTCATAAGTGTGAAAAATGGTCATAAGTCACTTTTTTCAGTGCCATTGTAACTTCAAATGGTCACTAAACAAACTGTTGTAATTCGAGGACTAGCTGTATCTGGAAGAGTGCAGAAATGCTGCTTGTTGTGGATTATTATTTTGATGGTTCATCCAATATATTATTTTGATGTTTCATCTAATAGATAATACTAAACTGTGTTTATAATTCTATGTACATATTATGATGGTGCAAAGATTAAATTGGGAATTTTAGTTGGAGATTCGATAAAATGTTATTCAAACGAATCTTGGAACTTCAGTATCATTTCAACAAATTACTTTTGTTCATTTGAAAAACATCTCAATAAAAATGAATTGATGAATTGGCTTATTTAGATGCTTGGAATAATTGATACAAATCAAACTTTTTAAACAGTTTGAATCAGAACATTGTTTCAGATCAGAAAAATTTGATATTGCAAGTGTAATTTGATTGTGAGTGGTTCGGGTAGTGGTTAAAAGACCTGTAACTCTTCCACAGTGTGAAATAGTCTTTTTTTTTTCCAAAAGTGAGTTGGATAAATGTTTTAACAATGTCTAAAAGGGTGTGAAAAGAATAGCACCAAATACAAATTCATTTGTAAATTTATAAATAACTGCAAATGAGAACTGCAAAACAGTAGTAGGTATGCAGCAGCAGCAGGATTAACTTTCAAAAACCTGCATTTGCAAATAAAAAAGATAGATAATTTAAAGTACTAGGAAGATTAACAGGCCTTGCTATAAAAATTGCCTTATTTAACGGATGTCCCTTGTTCACTATCTTTTAAATTACTTTATTCCTTTCAGAAATCTTAGACACTACCATTTTTTAGGCAACTGATGGCAACATGCATGTTCTTTGTGCTAGCATATTCTCAGTAAAGGAGTTGTATAGTTACAGGTTATTTTTTAAGTAGTATTAAGTAGGGGAAAAAAGATGTGCACTTTTTCTTCAGTCATCTGAAACTTCCAGCTTCACATTTGGGAGATTCCCTTTTATTTTTGTTTTGGGGAAATTTTAAAACAGGAAATAGATAATTTAGCTGTCCAGAGGCTTAACACATTCCTTTGCATCTTTAAGGAAAAATGAAAAATTATGCTGTCAAAGACAGCAATTGGGATATCAAATATTAGAAGGGTTGGCAGGGCTTCATACTCTCTGTAAATGACTGACCTCTGGTAGTAGGTTCTCCAGGTGTTTTCCAATGACCAGTCTTTGCAGCTCTTTTGGTCTATTTCTAATTATGCTCAGTCATCACTGGATTTATTCCTTCAGGGTATTTTGGAGGATAGATTTTTCACAGAAAAAGCTGGAAGTGTTGCATTTAACTGGATGTTAGCATCTACTGTAGAGTTCCAAAGAGATTGAGTAGCCATATAAGTGGAGTAAATAAATAAACATATTGACTCATATTGAAAGCTCGTTTGGTATACAGGTAATCCTCATTTAATTACTACATGTGGGACCAGCAATTTGGCCATTAAGCAAAGCTAAGTGAAAAAAACAACTGTGCTAATAATCTTATTTTAGCTTTCTTTTGTGTTATAGACCTGTTTTATAGACCTGTAAATGTGAGAATTGGTCATAAAGTTATTTTTTTCATCACAGTTGTAACTGCAAACAGTTGCTAATCAAGGCAGTTGCCAGATAAGGACTATCTGTAGTGTCTAAGATGCTGGGATAGAAAATGACCATAAGCTCAAGTCTTCCCTTGGCCATGAAAGATGGCTGGGTGATTTTGGGTCAGTCATTTTGTTCCCAACAACTTACAGGGTTGTTGATGTGGGGAAAATAGGAAGCATGGGCATGAAACATGTTCACAGCCTTGAGTTTGGCAAAAAGTAAAAGTGGGCTAACAATTGGGTTGGAGGTTAGCAAGCCTGCGTTCGAGACTCGAGTGCTGCTGTATGGCAGGGTTAGTTCCAGTCATTTGTTCCCTGATGGGGACATGAAAGGAGCACCCATGGGCATCCCCTGAGCAACGGTGATATTACTTGCTAATCCTTTCAACCTGGAAGTGCCTTAAATCAGGAGTGTCAATATCGTTGTCGTCACTTGACGTATCATGACTTTTTTCCTCTTCACTAAACCAGGGGTGGGCGTGGCCAGTGCGTGATGCATCCAGCCTGCAGGCCGCAAGTTTTACAGCCCTGCTTTAAATGGTGCCTCCAACATGAACGGGATGGGAGTCCATCTACTGGACAAGCTGAATCTATTAATCTGAGCCTGAATGACAGGTTTAGAAACATTACCTTGACTGAGATGAAATAAACTGATCAACCAATCAATGCAACTGTTCAATATTTGCTAAGGTTTATTTCATCTCCTTAGTGAATGGACTGACTTTGATTGCACAATACCCTTTATAATGTTCCTTGAAAAAGTAGCACTTGAACTTACGTTTGTGGTTATTTTCCATTGCCACAGCATTAAAAGGGATTCAATGAATGATGTGCAAGTCATGTGAATGCATAATTCCAAAGTCTGCTAATTTTGCATAATGTTCTCCTTTCCCTACAGATGTCAATCATAGTCCTGGTGACAGGGTACCTACAAAAAAAGATAAAATGTAAGATGAAGTGTGGTGTCAAATTGTCCCCCTAAGAGTACGGTATAAGTCATACATATTAATGATGACAAATAATAAAGGGTGCATTACTGCTAGGAGGACCAGATGCTATTATTTACTGAAATGCTGCTGGGATGCAGGAAGCCACTCTGATTATTCAGATGCAATTTCAACATGAGAAACTGCAGCAAACCTGGCAATGAAATTACAGCTATTGACAAAGTTAAGGTTATAATTTCCCTTCATTTTGCACATTTTGGCATAAGATTTGAACAATTTACTGATTCTTACAATAATAAAAACTTATTTCTTTGTTCCAGATGAATCTGGTCTTCTAAAAGAACAAACAAAACAAAACAAAACAAAAACCCAAACACCCAATTCATAATTAGATTTACTTAGATTTCCTTTTGTCTTCTCTCCCCTTCTCTCTCTGTAATTAATCTCTGTTTTCTCCTATATCTAACTGTTTTTCTGTGCCTTGCATAAAATTGATTATCCCGAAACAGGAGAATATGACGGGATATGCATTGATGCATAATGTAATCACTGATAGCAGCAATAGCAGCCACAAAATTCTAAGCTAGGATTAAAATAACACTTTTCTTGAGGAAGTTCAGACAGGATGATGGACATATATTTTCCTCATCTTAACTTTACAATGGCAAGCATAGTAAAACTGCAATGCAACCAGGGATGTTCATATGGCAGACACTACTCACATCACTCAGAAGTGATTTTTTACATCAGAAGCTTCACTTTTTTCAGCTATCCCAAATGAGTAGTTATCTGCTTTTTGATCTGCATTGGGAAAGATTCTCCTATATTTTTGAGATAAGCCAGTGAAGTAGATTGCGATGAGATTCAGTGTAGTATTGTGTCTCATAAAATTTTCTACTGAATAGTAGGATGATGGTGGAAAATAAGACTGTCCATGCGTAGTAGCTGTGAGGTGCTATCCCCATTTTCAGAATCTGTATATCCTAAATACCAGTAGTTAGGGATTATAAACAGGAGAAAGTGTTTATTCATTACTTTTAGGTGGATGAGGTAGGCATTAAAAAGCATGGTTTTTCATACTCTTAAGTATTTCTCATACTTTTTCCATGATGTTAAGGGAACAGCATTACAAATTGCCTATAAATTGAAGGTGTGGATAAAGGAAGAGAAAAACTTAAATTCATGAGTTGATAGTGAGGTTGTCAATAGATAATCAGAGGGTGTGGAGGAGGAAAGATTCCAGGTTTCCTTATTATTATAGAGTCATTCTATGAGGGAGATGGGTGGTTTCTAAATACAATAAATAAATATATTGAAGATCATACAGAAACACTAAGACAGCAGTTAGAGGTATGGAAATGGAGTTTAGAAGGCTAGACCAAAATATTTATGTAGAAGAGGGAGTAATATATTGATAAGGACAGAAAGTAACAAAAAAAAGGGCAGAAAGTCAAGAGTGAAGCCATGATAAATAAATCCACTGCTTAAAGAGTTGAACTGAAGAAAGAGTTTTGAATGTTCAGTCAGATAACCAGAAGAACATGAATATTTATTTATGGAATACCTTATTTATGGAATATAGAAACCTTTTTATGCCTTAGGGCACTGATGGCGAACCTTTTAGGCACCGAGTGGCCAAACTGCGTGCACGCGCATGCCCAAACTGAAAGGTGTGAGCGTGTGTGCGCATGCATGGACATGCGTGAATGTGTGCATGCGTGGGACATGCGTGAATGTGTGCATGAGTGGGCATGCATGGACATGCGCATGCACAGACATGCACAAACATGTGCATGCGTGGACATGCGTGGACATGCGTGCATGCGCAGCAGAGACCAGAAGACCAGCTGGAGGTGGGGCATCCAACACCGCCAGCGCGGCAAGAGGTAAGATCTTTTTCTTTCGTGAACTTCTGTTTCGTCATTTGCAGGAAAACAGAAGCTCACGAAAGAAACGCCACGGAAATCTGACCTGGGGCAACGGCGCACATGCCAGCAGAGAGGTCTCTGCATGCCACCTCTGGCACGCGTGCCATAGGTTCACCATCACAGCCTTAGGGCATAAAAAGAATGATTAGTATTAGGTTTCCTAGATGTAGTGAGATTTTTCACTCATTAGTGAGTTGTGGTGGCAGATTAAGAAGAATTCAGGGAGGTGGAAATGCCATTAGATAGGATCATAAAGAGAATAAAAAGTTGAGATGGCATGAGTAAATAACAGGCATCAGAAACTGGAAGCAAAAGAAAATTGAAACTACCTGGAGAGGAAAAATGGGACGAAGATAGTTACTCTGTGATAAGATGGGCAATCAATAATTTTTACAAATAACTAAATGAGATGAATATGTTTCGTGAGGCTGGGGTAGTATTGCGTGTTTGAACACATTAAAGAAGAATCAGGAGACGGAAAGAGAGATATGAATTTTCTGGAGACCTCATGATGGGGAGAATTGGCAAGGAAGGAATCAATTAAACTTAAAGGATATAAATTGATACTTCAGATGAGGCCTGTGGAGTAGTTAGGAGAAAAAGTAAAGGGAAGAAGTAGGAGAAGATGTAAAAAGAAGAGTGAGAAAGTGAGTGAGCAGAGGAAAAGTTGACCTTAGCAAAGTATTTATGTATGAGTATCAAAGGTAGAGAATAAGCACTGAAGTTTTCTTAAGACTACATAAATCAAAATGATACAATCCTGCTATTTAATCTTGTAGATCAGCAAACTGTTATGTTGCCAAAATGATACACATTTAATGACATTATCACAAATCCTACAATTATATTCTTGCCTGTGTCTGATGCAAATAGATAGTGACATTTGCATGATAATGTCATTATACATCTTTTATCATCTGCTGTCCTTTCCTCCTGCTGTCCCCTATCGGGTAGAAAACATGAATTTATATGAAGTCAATGCTTTTGCTTATTTTTAGACCTAGATGAGCAAATGATGTACTGAATAATGCAAGGAGCCAATGCTGGAGACTTAAAAGTCAAATTTATCAAGACTTGAAGGGAATCAATTGTTGGTGGTAAGTGAAGAATTTGGAAAGCAAACAGAAATACAATAAGAGAAAAAAGAAGACAGCGTTTCAAAGGAAATTCGTAGATCAATGATCTGAAAATCACAGAAACAGCAGAAGGCAAAACATGGGATGGATGGACATGTGTGATGTAGAAGGAGAGACAGGGATTTCACTACAGTCATCAACAAAAGTGAAAAAAGAAGTCAAGGTCAAGACATTGCCTAGACAATATCTAGCAAGACCTTGAACTTTTCCTTTCAAACAAACCCATCTTCTGATGATGGCAAAATAAAAGGAACAGTCAGAAGTTCAATAGAGAAATAAGGTTTTTTTCCTGCTCAAAAATTCAGTGGTGAAAAAAGTAAGGTTCTACATTTAGGCTAGAAAAACAAAATGCACAGGTAGAGTATATGTGGTACCTTGCTCAACAGTAGTAACTGTGAGAGGGATCTTGGAGTCCTAGTGGACAACCATTTAAATATGAGCCAGCAGTGTGCAGCAGCTGCCAAAAAAGCC
>QLTV01000597.1:558468-583484 GCA_003457575.1 Thermophis baileyi | reverse complement strand
TCTATTCTATTCTATTCTATTCTATTCTATTCTATTCTATTCTATTCTATTCTATTCTATTCCCCTTATTGGCAGCTGATACAAATGAGACAATGAGTGTGCCAGTGAATTGAGGAGCAAATCGGAACTGAAAAATCTCCACTGAACTGGACTGAGCAGCTGAAGAGCAAAGTGACAGCTGGAGAGGAAGGAGAACAGCAGCCCAGCCAAGCTTGCCTGCATCTGTAGTGACAAACATAGTAAAAGCAAAGATCATGTCTAGTAATATGAGTGAGAGATGCCACCAAAGAGATCTGTGCAGTAAGTTGGGGGAGGGGTTGTCATGTCACCTACTAAAGAGACCCCAACAGAAGAAACCTTGCAGGAATGATCTAGAGAAGCTTTAAAAAATTCTGAGGAACGGGTTTTAGAGACTGTGAAACTTATCCATATTCTGAATATTCCTATTAGTTTAAGTGCAGAATGAAAATTGATTTTCCCGTTTCTATGAACTCTGTGCTGTCATCATATGTTAGATTGATTGTGTGTCCATTTGTGGTTCGTAAAGGCAGTCTTTTCTTCCCTGGTGAGTGCTCTCTTGATATATTGCAGTTTCATTCCCATAATACCTAAGTGAATAGGAATTAGGAGTTTTTAAGCCCAAGAAGTAGAGGGCATCAAACAGAGAAGTCTACCTATAAATTTGGGGAGCATAGTACATTTTGCTTATGCAACAGTGATTTTTTCCCTAAAAGTTTTCTGTAAATTGAATAGAAGTTAAACAGAGATTAAAGTCAACGTCATATGTAGAGGAAGACAGGATGTCTTTCCAAGTAGTGATCAGTGCAACTCTTACTGGCATTGCAGAGCTGAGACTTCATTTCCGTAGTGACCGATGATTAATCACCAGCTTCCAAATTGTTTTATTCGCTGGGAGTGGTTGCAAGAGCTGGCCTGGGATTTTGAACTGCTGCTAACACAGAACTTTTAGTAAACAATACAAGTCCAAACAGTTGCAGTGGGACTTTGCCTTGCCTTGTACTCTCTGCATCATGAGAATGGATGAAGAGCACAAAGACAGTAAGTAAACAAGAAAGGAGTATCTCAGAAAACAGAATTTTCTATACTGTTTTAACCACTGACTTACAATTCGTATTTTAGGGTGCTGATTGAGCCCTGAGCTACAATATGTACTTTGTGATTTCCTTTTAGACTGTGGTGGAAATTTGGTTCATACCAAAGCTTGGCTCTCACGAAACTGGAGGACGGATAATAATATTTGCTGAAAGTCCAGTGCAAAATTCTTTTGGCTTTTACTTGTAATTTGAGACCATTCTTAGTTTGCATTTTCTGCTAGTCTTAGTGATCAGAAAGCTTAGTGAGTTTCATCATTTATTATCTAACTCATAAGGAAAATGTGCACGTAACAGCTGGGTTATAAAAAGCTGGTTATGCAGCACTAAGCTATTTGAAGGCATTGGATTCATAAGCATGTTTTTGTAAAAAAAACAGTCAAGTAATTATTTGTAAGCACATTCAAAGATGGACAACTTAATTTTAAGCACAGGTAATACATTTATCTGGCTCAGAGATTTTTGCTCCCAGATATTTGCATATAAAATCTGGTTGCCAGTAAACGAACACTTCATTTTTTAAAAAACAAAATTAAGATGTCAAATTGATATTAATTTCTATCCCACTGGGGACTGACATATTCAACTTTAACCATAGTGAGAATTAGGTTGAAGTCCTTTTCTTTATATACAGTAACTGAGATTTTGTTTGGAAAGAAAGCAATTTTTCTGGCATCAAAAGTAGTATAAAATGCTTCAGTCTGTTCAATTTACAATTGACTAGAGAAATCAAGTGGTGTAGCTTAGGCTACTTAAACATCTCTATCCACAGAAAATATAGTATGTTCCAGCAAATCATAATTATTGGAGACACTCATTTGCTTTCATTTTGGTTTATACTCCTTGACTCTTACAATGGTAAAGACTCCTCTTCATAAAGCCTGAAAAAAAATGGAAATGTAATCGATCCTATCCAACTCTATTGAATTGTTGAACACTGCTGTTTATTCTTTATTTATACAATCTAAGTCTGAGATCTTCAAACTTTAGGGGGCCAGTGAGTTTCTTGGAACTTTGAGAAGGTATTTTGTGCATTCCCATAAAATGGCTTCTATGAGAGGGTTCCCCATTCATCAAATGAATTCAATGATAGATATGACTATGCAAATGCTCATTTTCCAAAAGGCAACCTGATAAAGTTGAAATTTGCCCAAGTGCAAAGCAGTGAGATCTGGGCTCAAAAGCTTGAAACCTACAGTTGAAGTAGTTTTAGTTCAAATGCCTATTTTGCATTGGAAGCAGGGGTGGGTTCTACTTACCTTCCCTACCGGTTCTGATCGCGATGGAAGTGCATGTTTTGCACGTGCGCCCCCCCGTCACATCGCACAAAACACCCGGAAATGACCCTCTGCACATGCGCAGAAGCCTTTCTGCATGCGCAGAGGATTATTTTTCAAGCCACGGCAACCAGAGGACCGGTTCGGGAGTGTGGACCACCAGTCTTTGCTGCCGGTTTGACGAGCGGCGATAAATTTCTGCTACCGGTTCTAAAGAACCAGTCAGAACTGGCAGCAACCCACCTCTGATTGGAAGCTGTAACTTATTGGAAGCTGCAATAATACAGCTAGTAAGACCATACTCTACAGGTTTCAAGAATCAATGGCTTATAACTTATCAACACTGTCCAGTTCGTCCTTCACCAGAATGGACAGGCAAATACTTTTGGAGGGCAGAAACAGACAATACCACTCACTTTAATTTCCCACTCACCTTTAAAGTGACCTCAGGGCATGTTTTTCTGCTCCATTTCCACAATACATTTTTCCCTGCAGTTTTCATATGTAAATTAACTTAATTTACAAATCAAGTAACTTCCCAATGTACAGTATATATATATATTTTCCAGGTGTGGGTTCTTTAACTCCAATAGACAACTTTACTTAGATGCATTTCTCCTTGTTTAATAGATGTTTCTTTTAGTTTTTCTTTTCTTTTATTTTTTTCATATTAAACTTTTTATTGAGGTGGATTAAAAATGGGTTAGATTAACAGGGCAAGAGGGAGGGGAGGGGAGCTTGACCTGTGAACAGCAGAGGAGAATAAATATGAGTTTTTAAATAGCTATACAAAAAAGCTATACAAAAGAGACCACAAAATGTCACAACATTCATTATGATGCAAGTATGTGAGAAGCAGTATTTGCAGCACGGTGGCCTAGAGGTGAAGATGCTCACCTCCCACTTGGAAGACTGAGAGTTCAATCCTAGGCAGCAACAAATGTTTCTCTGTCAGGGCGCAAAGAGAAAATATCTGCTGTGAACTCCATGTAGGCATCAGGAATGGCATCCGGCCAGTAAATGCTCAGCATCACTCAGTCTCCCCAACCCCACCATGAAGCAAGGGATTACAGGGTTATAAAAATAAAAAAAATGTGAGGAGCATATAGCATCTCTTTACACACACACACACACACACACACACACACACACACACACACACCACTGCTGTTTATATGAGTAGCCATGATTCAATATAAAGATGCTATAGATGTGCAAATTTCTCATATTTCCAGTTTCAGTGGCGGCTGATATTTGAGCAGAAAAGGATAAATTCAAGATTTTGTTTAAACCATTGTTTTTATTCAGCAATTAACTTACACACTAATTCAATGTGGCTATAAAATAGTCATTATAAAATCTCTTCAGACAGACTGATTTAAAACTTCAGTTTGATTTTTGTACATGCCATAGATAAGGTTAATTAAAAAGGGAAGAGTCTGTGTATGTGACTCAAGCCATTCCAAAAATAATTTCTCTAATAAAGAACAAAGTTATAAATAGTTCTGTTTGGAGAATATGCTTTCCAGAGTAGACCTGTTGCTATAGCAATCCAGCTGGGAAAATACAATACTATGTTGAAATCCAGCCAGAGAATATTCATGCGTCCTCATGTTTATTTCTACAATGTATAAAGTTGCAGCTTTGATTACTCTCATTTGAAATCAAGAGACCACTTCTGGTCATTTGGGGGAAAATGAATAGAAACAATAAAGTTTTTTGGAGTCACTATAATTATGGAATTAATTCATTTAGATATTCATCTGTATAGTAAAATAACCATTGTGAAAAATTAGCTGTTCTTTGTGATTAGGAGTGACATGTCAAAATGTCAACCTAGAACTAAGGAGAAATTTCCTGACAGTTAGAACAATTCACCAGTGGAACGACTTGCCTTCAGAGGTTGTGGGTGCTCCAACACTGGAAGTTTTAAAGAAGAGATTGGACAACCATTTGTCTGAAATGGTATAGGGTTTCCTGTTTGATCAGGGGATTGGACTAGAACAGGGGTGTCAAACTCAAGGCCCATGGGGTGCTTAGATCTGGCCTGCGGGGCTGCTCTGGAAACAGTGAAGGACAGGCCTGCAGTGCCTCTGCCAGTGAAAACGGAGCTTGGGAGGGCCGTGCGCGAGCTCCGTTTTCACTGGCAGAATGCTAGCAAAACAAACTACTAGCAAAAGTGGCATTTGATCACACGAGTGACGTCGAGCTGGCCTCTCCCACCCTCTCCATGCCCTCCCTGCCTCCCCCCAAGTCAAACACAACCCTGATGTGGCCCTCAATGAAATCGAATTTGACACCCCTGGACTAGAAGATCTCCAAGGTCCCTTCCAACTCTGTATTCTGTCAAAATAGCCTAGGCCAGTGTTGGCGAACCTTTTCAGCACCCAGTGTGCGTGCACACGTGTGCCGGAAACCGGAAGAGCAGCTGCCTGGTGAACATGCGTGCGCCGGGAAGATGATCTTCTGGTTTCCGGCATGCACATGCGCACCGGCCACCTGGTCTTCCAGTTTCTGGTGCGCATGCACACGTGAAGACCAGCTGGCTGGTGCGCATGTGTGCGCCAGAAACCAGGAGATCATCTTCCCGGTGCGCGCATGCGCACCAGGCAGCTGCTCTTCTGGTTTCCGGCGCTCCCGTGTGCGTGAAGATCAGCTGGCCGGTGCACCGCAACTTGGAAGAGCAACAAGCAACGGCTCGCATGCCAAGAGAGATGGCTCTGCGTGCCACTTCCGGCACGCGTGCCATAGGTTCGCCATCACGGGCCTAGGCATTGAAGGAAAGAATGGGTCTCCAGACTTTTTTCAGAGCAGTGAAAGTTCTGAATATTTCCACAAAAAGCCTCATGTAGGAGGACATCTCCATTTATAAAAGGACTGCTGTGGAAAGTGTGGCTAGTTCTAGATGGTCATTTTCCAGAGGGAAACTGTTCAGACCAAACAAAAATAATTTGTGGATAAATCTAAGGGAAAAGCAGAAGTGACATCTCCCATTCAAAAACACACCTGCCCCAACATTCAGGAAAAAAAGAATAATGTGGTTCAACAGTATTCTTGGAAATAAAGGTGATGCTGTAAGCCAGGGGTGTCAAACTCAAGACCCGTGGGCTGAATTCGGCCCATGGGGTGCTTAGATCTGGCCCACAGGGCCACCCTGGAAACAGCAAAGGACCAGCCTCTGCCAGTGAAAATGGAGCTCAGGAGGGCCATGCGCAGTGGCCATTTTCACTGGCAGAGGGCTGCAGGAGGCCGTCACAGCCGAACATGGAGGCCAGGGAGGCTGTGTGGGGGCCCCTGAGCTCCATTTTCACTGGCAAAACAAATTACTAGCAAAAGTAGATCCCCCCAGCCATGCCGGGCCACCACAGGTGCCCCTGACACCAGTGATGTCGAGCTGGCCATGCCCACCATGGCCATGCCCATCTGGACATGCCCCCCTGGCCCCCGAAGGTCAAACACAACCCTGATTGCGGTCCTCCATGAAATTGAGTTTGACACCCCTGCTGTAAGCTAACATTGTACAGCAGGCTAGTATACTGGTTATTTTCTTAAAAAACCTTAAATAAATTACATAAAAAGCCCAAAGAAGCACAAATAAGTACCAAGAGTGGTATCTATGGGCGTACTATGCACAGCAACTTTAGGGACTCAAAATGAAAATATCAATTTATTAAATACCTCTTATTTTAATTAATACTTAATTAAATATACTTAATTAAACATAAACCTCAAATGGTACATTTTAATTTCCCCATAATTTATGATGCGCATTGTTGCGAGATATGCCTGCACATTGCTTATATAACTAATAAAATCCCATCATTCCTCACGGTGTAATGATTTGCAATTCATTTATTTTATTTTACAGATATATACAGTATATAATAACACTCATTAATATTCTTACACTAGCTGTACAACATGTAGCATATTACATATTTTATACTTTAATGAATTCAGTGGAATGTAAATGCAAGTCATTATATTGGTAGATCTTATGAATTTAGTGGCTAAATTTCCAATTCCCACAGCTATTCCTACCTATATTGTAGAAATATATAATTTTTAGTTCTGGAACAGGTAATCCTCAATTTACAACTGCACTTGGGGCCAGAATTTCTGTCATAAGTCCGGGCAGTCAGAAGTCATAATCATAAAGTGAATCACTGTTAATCTTTAAGTGAATAATATAGTTATTAAGTAAATCAAGTGTTGAGCAAATCCAGCTTCCCCGGCAGTTAGGTTTTTTTGCCAGGATCATCACAAAAGGTCACGAATTGTGATCACATGACTTCAGGACACTGCAACCAGTAGTAAATGTGTGTCAGTTGCCAAGTGCCCAAATTGTGATCCCTTGACACAATAGTCGCACAGTTGTGTGAGTACAGGTCATAAACACTTTTTCCAAGGTTATTGTAACTTTGAACCATTATTACATAAATGGTTATAAGTTGAGGACTACTTATACCTGAAGTTGAATTGAACAAGATAAACCCACACAGGAAATGCTGGCTGGGGACATTTTGCGAGTGGAAATCCAGACATTTTAAAGTTGCTGAGGTTGATAAACATTCCTCTAGAACAAGAGAGTTAACTTGCAGGTCTATTTTGTTTTTCATTTGAATATAAAAATACGGTATATAGTTATAAAAATATAAAACCGTTACTTAGAAGACAGATCAATTAACTGCAGCATCCCTTGAATCTAATACTGGAGTAAGCTGCAGGCAAGGAATGAAAGCTACATCTGAGTTATCCAAGATCTTGGAAGTGTAGTTGTTAAGCAACCGGAGCAGAGTTGGAGCTACGGTATTTGCCAATCTGCTGCAACTCACCCCAAATATTTTTTCTGCTTCTAAGTTCTCATCTCCCCACTCATGGGGCACTTTTGGGAGGGGAGGTAGGGACAAAATGATAACGGGCTACCTTTCCTGTAAACATCCAGTATTTCAAGCACATTGTCTGCAGTTCTAGCAACAAGCATAAGCTATGTCAGCACGCTGTTTTTTTTTTTCTTCCTGCCAAATCCCCAAGCTACTATTACACTCTTGCTATTTTAAAAATCTGCTTGTTGTTGTTGAAGGGGAAAAAAATGGCACAGGGGAGAAATAAAAATATGCCCATCTGTTAATTAAAAAAAAAAGTTGCAATCTTTTCCTCTAAGACTGCTGGGTTTGGTCATTTATTGAATAGCCTAGCCGGAGGAAGAAGAAAAGGCAGGTACATTGATTTAAGGATCCATAAATTTGCATTGTTCTATAACAGTGGTTCTCAATCTTCCTAATGCTGCGACCCCCTCCCCGCCGCCGCGACCCCCTCCCCCCTCCCCACGCGTGCGCGTTGCCAGGCAAGAAGCGATGAGGTGACAAAGGGGGCGTGGCACCAAGATGGCGGGCTAGTGCGCGTGGCCCTTCCATCGGCATTCAAGGGCCGCCCATGCGTCGCACCATCCCCAGGTACTCGTATGTGGACAGATAGAGGAGCGGTGTCTTGGTTCCTAAGACCATCGGAAATATGTGTTTTCCGATGGTCTTAGGCGACCACTGTGAAAGGGTCATTCGACCCCCAAAGGAGTTGCGACCTACAGGTTGAGAACTGCTGTTCTATAATGTTCACATCCACAGAAGCAATTTTTACTTCTGCAAGGCAAACGTTTCACCACTGCTTTCATCTATTTCATCTGCTACATAGACAGCCAGGTGTTATTCTATAGAGTACGTACCAGGGGTGGGTTCTGGCTTACCTCGCTTCTAGTTCACTTCCTCACGTGCCACATGCGCACGTGCACATGCGCAGTGCTAAAAACCCAGCTTCTGCGCATGCACATGCGAGGTTCTGGCTTACCTCGCTTCCAGTTCACTTCCTCACATGCCACATTTAGCACTGTGCACATGCGCAGTGCTAAAAACCCAGCTTCTGCGCATGCACAGAAGCAAAAAACAGCTTCTGCACATGCGCAGAAGCAAAAAACAAGATGGCAGCGCCTATGGCACCACTGAGAGAGCCAGTTTGGGGGTGTGTCCAGCCGGCCATCACTGCTGGTTCAGCGAGTAGGGGAAAATTCCCGCTACCGGTTCTATAGAGCCGGTCCGAACCGGCAGGAACCCACGTCTGAATACCCTCTGCTAGAAAATGAACTCATGGATCTTTGCACTTTAGATAGGTTATTTGCAGTCAATTCACTCAGAATAACATCAGGTGATCAACATCTAATGAGTTTCAAATGAAAGGAAACCAGTCTTATATTGGCTGCGTCCTGGTGATCGGTCATATGGGAGATATACTTGGTGTGAATTATGAAATTTTATACCCCTCTAAGGGGAGGGGTGGAAATTAAGTAAAATCTATACAGGTAGTCTCCACCTACAGACTGTCTTGTTTAGAAACCATTTGAAGTTACAACAGGTAAAAAAAATAGTTTTGCAATAAAACTGCAAGTTCATTGTTTCATATATTTTTTAAACATTCAGGCTTATTCAGTTAAAGTTCTTGACCAATCATCCATCTGGGTCAGAATTTTGGACCCAGTTCTGACTCTTTTATTTTTTCCAGAAAAGTCCATCATGGTTTTTTAAGGAAAGAGATGAACCTATATAAACCTCAAGACTTTAATCTATTTATGCATTTTACTATAGAGTGTGAAGAGAATTCACAATAAAAGTTACTGCATATTTGCTTGTGTCATGGAACAAAAAAAAATCTCTTTTGCCTTTATATTCAATTTAATGGAGGCAACCTTCATGTGAAATCTTCTGCAGTTTGTTTATTTCTTCCATTCTTTTTCATGAGAAGAAAATAGAAAGATTATTTTTTATTTTGTGAAGAATATGTGAAAGCTTTTAGCAGAAAATTCTGTTCAATCAGGTCATGAATGATGGCATCAAATCACTGTTTTGCTTTTAGAAACATACTTTGTTAGCAGGAGGCATTTCCTGTAACATCCATGGATATCTATTGTATCGTATGGATTTTTAAAAGGATACAAAATACTCCACTATAGTACTTAAGTAGAAACACATTTTTCACATACAATAGAAGTTACTAAAAATAGTTTTAAAAAAAAAGCATTCAACATTTGTTGAGGAAAAAGAATCAATAATTCATCAAAAGCTTCATTTCTTGTAACTCTCATTTGTTTGTAGAATTGTATTATAGATTGCTAAAAATCTATTTGACTGAATGCTGGCTGAATTTAGTGGCTAAATTTCCAATTCCCACAGCTATTTCTACCTATATTATAGAAATATATAGTTTTTAGTTCTGGTACACGTAATCCCCAATTTATAACTACACTTGGGGCTAGAATTCCCATCATAGGTCCAGACAATCAGAAGTCAAGGCATCATCAATTTTATGATCTCTCTCTCTCTCTCTCTCTCCCTCTCCCTCCCCCTCCCTCTCCTTCCCTCCCTCCCTCTCTCTCTCTATCATCTATCTATCTATCTATCTATCTATCTATCTATCTATCTATCTATCTATCTATCTATCTATCTCTATTCATCCATCCATCCATCCATCCATCCATCCATCCATCCATCCATCCATCCATCCATCCATCCATATAATCTATTATCTATCTAATCACATTTTGGAACCACTCATCTCCCTCACAGATGGACTCTGAGCGATGTACAATAAAATATTTAAACATAAAAACAGTGTATAAAAGTTAAAGTTTTAAAAAGAGAAGAATTAAAAACAATATTAAAGAGTAATTAAAAGGCAAAGGGAGAGCTTTCAGGGCAATAACCAGCTCTACGGTTGCATGTTCCTCTATGCTCTCTAAGCAAGGCCACAGAGCCATGTTGTTTACACCTTTCTTGAAGGCCAGGAGCGTGGGAGTCTGCCTTATCTCACAGGGTATGGGCAATGGCAGAGAAAGTCTCTTTCTGGATCCCACCAGTCAGAATCCTTTAATTGATGGGGACTGCAATATATCTTCCCTGCCTGACCGAAAGGGACAGACATATTTTAATGGGATGAAGATAGTTCCATAAGTAGCTTGGCCCCATAGTTTATATGTTATGCACAAAAATAAAATGGCTGGACTAAATATATTATTCATTATTTACATTTAAAATAGCTACCCTGGAACTGGAATCAGAACCTGAAAGTCCTTCAGTGCCCCCTATGGATCTGTTTACGCCAACTGGTCTCGATACATGGACTTTTCGTGATCATGGTATGTATACATAACCCACTGAGCTTTACTGATTGCTGCAGTTGTATAACTACAGGAACACAACTTCTTTATCAGGGCAGTGTTTCTTATCTTGCATTTTAATATACACATTTTTTTTAAAAAAATAAACATTTTTACAACATGTCAGACAATGAACTTTTGTCTGTGCAGAGGTACCCTAATAGTTCAGTCTTGAACATAAGGGGAATTCCTCTAAGTAGATTGCCTTCTGTCTTTGAAAGAAGTTCAGGTAGTATCTTCAAAGAACCTTTCCTTGAATTCCAAATTAGAAACATAGAAGTTCTCAAAACATCCTTGCTGAAACATAAGGTTTGGGGAATTTAAAACAGTGATCTTTCAGTGCTAATATGACCCAAATCTAGTCCTTTCAAGCTCCTGATCTACACTGCAGGATTATTCTTTTTGTCCTTTATATGGACAAAGAATTAGTGGAGTCTTTGGTGTTCTCTGAACTTTGTTGTTTGCTTGCAGACATTTATTACCCAACTAAATAACATCATCAGAGCTAGAAAGGGGTGTCAAACTCACGGCCAATGGCCCAGATGCATCATGTGCTGGCCACGCCCATGCCTGGTTTAGCGAAGGGGGAAAAAGTCTTGATATGTCATGTGATGCCACCGTGACGATGCAAGTTTGACAACCATGATATAGAGTAATTTGCCCTGCCAAGTTTGGTGTGGGTGTGATTTTCTCTTTGATTGATTAGGGTACTGATTTCTGCTTGTTTGTTTGTCTGGTGTTAATCCTTCCTTCTCCTTCCCTCCCTCCCTCCCTCCGAAGGTCTTCAGTGGCATTAACATCTGGCTTGTATTTACAAACCCAAATTGGTTGTGGAGGGACAAGACAAACCGTTCTTCAGACAAGGGTCTTTTACCAATTAGTATAAATTAGTAGACCAGCAAAACACTGTGGACATAATATACTTAGACTTCAGCAAAGCATTCGACAAAGTAGACCACAACCTTTCTTCGAAAGCTAGAAAAAAGTGGGATAGACAGCTACACGACCAGATGGATTAACAACTGGCTGACCAACCGTACTCAACGAGTAGTCCTCAATGGGTATAAGTCTACATGGAGAGAAGTAAGCAGTGGGGTACCACAAGGTTCCGTCTTAGGCCCAATACTCTTTAATATCTTCATAAATGACCTAGATGAAGGAATAGAAGGGGAACTCATTAAATTTGCAGATGACCCTAAACTGGCAGAAATAGCCAACCCCCCCAGAAGCTAGGCTCAAGAGCCACATGGATTTTGACAGACTTGAACACTGGGCCCTATCTAACAACATGAAATTCAATGTAGAGAAAAGTAAAGTCCTACACTTAGGTAAGAAAAACCAAAAATATACATATAAACTGGGTGGAGGTACTAATACCACTCTATAAAGCCTTAGTTAGACCACACCTAGAGTACTGCATCCAGTTTTGGTCACCACACTACAAAAAAGACATTGAGACTCTAGAGAAAGTGCAGAGGAGAGCAACCAGGATGATTAGGGGTCTGCAAACTATAACATACGAAGAGCGGTTGCAAGAACTGGGCATGGATAGTCTAGCGAAGAGAAGGGCCAGGGGAGATGATAGCAGTGTTCCAATACTTGAGGGGCTACCATGGAGAGGAGGGGGTCAGGCTGTTTTCCAAGGCACCAGAAGGTCAGACAAGGAATAATGGATGAAAACTGACCAAGGAGAGATTCAACCTGGAAATAAGAAGAAACTTTCTGACAGTGAGAGCGATCAACCAGTGGAACAACTTGCCTATGGAGGTTGTGAGAGCTCCAACACTTGAGACTTTCAAGAGGAGATTGGACTGCCATTTGTCTGAAATGGTATAGGGACTCCTGCTTGAGCGGGGGGTTGGACTAGATGACCTACAAGGTCCCTTTCAACTCTATTAATCTGTATCTACCATGGGGTGCTTTACCAGCAATGGTTATTCCTGGATAACAAAGACCCAGACAATAGGAAACTCATTCTCATTTATTGTGATGAATTCTGTGCACAACTATTTGTAACTATAGCCGAGATCTCTAAAGATATTTCACCTGAACTGGCCAACAGCTAGGATCTTTGTTGGCTAATGATCAGAGGTGGGATTCACATAATTTCCCTACCGGTTCGCCCAGCACTGAAAATGTGAGTGTGCGCACGTGCACGCTCACTTTGGTCACATGCGTGCCTTCCGTGCATGCATGTGGCCTTCCATGCATGCGCTTTGCTTGCATGCACAGCTTACACGCATGCACGCCAGAGGTGGTATTCAGCCGGTTCGCACCGGTTCGCATGAACCGTTGGTGGAAATTTGGCCATGGTCACCGAACCGCTAGCAATGTCTGGCTGGCCATGCCCCCAAACCGGTCCCCCGGTCGCTGCTCGCTCACCCCATTTGCCATGTTCGTCGCCACCATGTTCTTTGTGCACGCGCATCCCATTGCCTTGCAAGTCCATTGGGATGCACATGCGCGAAGAACATGGCAGCGACGGCACGGCAGCAGCTTTTTCCATGACCTCCGGTACTTTTCAGCGACCAGCGGCCAGCCGCCGCCACCTCTTTGCCAGCTGCTTTCCAGCAGTGGCGGCTGGCTGGAGGCCGCCGAAAACTCCGGTCAGCTTGTCTTCCAAACTCTGGACCAGCCACCGCAGAAGGTAAGCAGCCTGAACAAAGAGGTGGTGGGGGGGGAGGAAGCGGGGCTAGGGCCGGGGCTGCTAAAGGAGGGGAAATGGGGGTGACTGGTGAAGGGAGGGTGGGGGTAGATAGCTGGAAATTCAAAAAAATTTCCTACCTTTTCCTGTTGGCATGGCTAGGTGGGGGGGGTTTCATGTGACTGAGTGGGCGTGGGCATGAGTGACATCAAGTTGGCCATGCCCACTCAATCACATGCCCCCCACCTAGCCATGCCACTGAACCAGTAGCAAAAATTTTTGAAACCCACCACTGATGCACGCGGCTTGAAAACGTGGCTAAACCACCCACCTGCAGGTTGCTACTACCAGTTCGTCTGAACCCGTCCAAACCAGCTGAATACCACCTCTGCTAATGATGTATAAAAAGCAGCATTTTAAAAAAAGTCAATTTCTTCTAATTTAATTTATAGATGACACCACCCTGTTTAAGGCTGAAAGATATTTATAAAAAATATAAAATAATAACAAATAACAGGAGACTAAATCATAATATTCTTAACGCAGTCTTTGTTCATAAATTGGGATTCCTGGCTTTAAAAACTTAGAAAATGAGTGTTCTTTCAAATATCAACTGGATTGATCAGAGCAATACTATAACTGAGAAAAAATGGTTGTGCTCTATGAATAATGTGCAAATCATGCTCTATAAAATGCTGGAGAAGAAAATGTTGGAATTATAATAATGTAGGCTATTTTGCTTGTGACCCTGTTAAGACTTTAGTGGAAATCTGTAAAAAAAATAGAGAATGTCAATACTCTCTAAAGTATAGCTAATATATTTGTTTATAACATGACATCACTGGAATATAATAGAAATTGGTGGATTAAAGGAAGACTAGTGAATCATAGGTTATATTTTTCGGTCCCGGTGACCTGAAAGAGTGCTGTGCGGCTGAAATTAATAGAATGGAAATAGAATAATAAACCAGTAAATGTGTTTTAAATAATAACCAAAACTTTTTACCTGTGGCATCACCATCAGTCTTGTAAAGCGTAAAAAAAAAATCTTTGTTCAGTTTTACATTAAAACAATATCTATATATTTTTGTGTAGATTTATTTTTTTGTAGTTTGGTTAGATTAAAAGCAAAATATAAAAATAGCATAAAATATTATCCTCTCCATACGTTGTCCTATTCCATGATAACATATTCTAATTAATTTCCAAAGGTGCTTTTTTTTCAAGAGGCAACTGGACTTTCTGGTTTTTCTTTGAAGACATTTCGCTTCTCATTCAAGAAGCTTCTTCAGTTCTGACTGGATGGTGGGGGAATGGAAGGATTTATACTCCTTGCAGACAGCTGGTCATTTGCATTCTTTTAGCGGGTCGTTAAGGTCACCTGGAGGTTTATATGTGTCATCAGGGTCACCTGAGTGGTGCAAATGGGTGTGGAGCCTTCTTGGGACTGTCGAAAGGACTGTGTTGTAGACTGGAGAGAGATGAACAGCCCTTCTCAACAGAGGGGGAGGGAAATGACATCATCTATGTCTACAACACAGTCCTTTCAACAGTTCCAAGAAGGCTCCACACCCATTTGCACCACTCAGGTGACCCTGATGACACAGATAAACCTCCAGGTGACCTTAACGACCCGCTAAAAGAATGCAAATGAACAGCTGTCTGCAAGGAGTATAAATCCTTCCATTCCCCACCATCCAGTCAGAGCTGAAGAAGCTTCTTGGATGAGAAGTGAAATATCTTCAAAGAAAAACCAGAAAGTCCAGTTGCCTCTTGAAAAAAAAGCACCTTTGGGACAACCATGACCTGGATGACTGAGAATCTCCATAGACATTCTAATTAATTCTCATAAGGAATACTAACATTATTTTTTAGTATGCATCAATTTATGAGTTGCTATTAGTAAAAAAAGGAAAAAAATATACTACTGAAAAATACAGCTGTTCTCATGTGACTCTAAACATTAATAGCATGGAGCTATCTACCATATAAATCTTCCTCAGGCACCTAGTTGGCAAATGCCATATAACAGAATATATAACAAAGTTATGCTGAAGGTCCAGATTCAAACTGCAAATACTCTCCTGCTGATTATGTTTTATGAATTTAATTTGGTTTCAATGGTTTTACATATACTTTGCTTTATTTGCATTTTGCATACCATTTTCTGTTGCTATTTTAATTGTGTGATTCGACCATACATATGAGATGTGTGCAAATGGAACAAACAAACGAATGAATAAATAGATAATAAATATGATTCAGAGAATGTATACACACATTCACAGCAGCAGCGGGTGAGAACACCTCAAACATCATAAATCATCCGTAGAGATACCACACGAGCACAGAAAGGGTGTCTGATTGAATATGCCATCAGTGCTATGAGTGGTTTTCTTTAGTATTCATCTTGTTCCCATCACTGTATGTATCTATTCATCATTATTCATTCTTCCTTGAACCTTTCCACCTAGGCAGGAAAAAGTTATTTCCGCCTCCAGAGATGATGCAAAAACTTAGTGAAGAGAGGAGCAACCCTGTGTTGCTGGAGTGTAGGTAAGTCATTTTTGATTGCTTTTTCTTTTTGAAAATGTCCTTGCTCTGGTTCTAGTAATTGGCTGAATTGCTTCCTTGCTCAATTTAGCAAAAGCTAAATTAAACCTGCACATTCAACGAGCTGTCATCTCCAAGCAAGATGATAGAAGACTGGACCAAGTTAAAAGTCTTGGCCTCATAGGAGTCTAGCAAATGCTGATAGCAATAGCACTTAGACTTATATACCGCTTCACAGTGCTTTATAGCCTTCTCTAAGAGGTTTATAGAGTCAGCATATTGCCCCCAGCAATCTGGGTCCTCATTTTATCAACCTTGGAAGGATGGAAGGCTGAGTTAACCTTGAGCCAGTGAGAATTGAACTGCCGGCAGCCGGCAATCAGCAGAAGTAGCCTGCAGTACTGCATTCTAACCACTGCGCCATCACGGCTCTTAGCAGATAGCAGTTTGTTTCAACATAAGTTTCTTCCCGATGCCATCCAGGCACCAGAGTCTAGAAAATAACAAAGATTCAAAGAACAATGAAAATCATTTGTCCTTTCCATCTATATTTTATGTGCAGGTAATCCTCAACTTACAACAGTTTGTTTAATGACCGTTCGAAGTTACAACGGCACTGAAAAAAGTGACTTAGGACCATTTTTTCACACTTATCACTGTTGCAGCATCCCCATGGTCATGTGATCAAAATGCGGATGCTTGGCAATTGACTCACATTTATGATGGTTGCAGTGTCCCAGGGTTGAGTGATCATCTTTTGCAACCTTCTGACAAGCAAAGTCAAATGGTAGAAACCAGATTCACTTAACCACCGTGTTATTCATTTAACAATTGTAGGGATTCACTTAATAAATGTGGCAAGAATAGTGATGAAATGGGACAAAACTCACTTAACAAATTTCTCACTTAGCAACATAAATTTTGGGCTCAATTGTGATCATAAGTTGAGGATTACTTGTACTGAAATCAAATGGATATACTCAGGATTAGAAATTCTGGGATGCAATGCTTTCACAATGAAGTCTTCTTTGGGGCAGCCAATGTTGAACCAGCATGTCAAAATCATGTTATTCCTAAAGTAAAAACAAAGCATGTTATTTATTAATGAAACATGGCCAAAACCACTAGCCAATGTGGTTCTTCATAGATGATCCTTGTTCTCTGCCAGCGGAGCTGCAAGGCTTAAGTTGCCAGCTTCAATTTAGTCTGTTTTACTGGAGATGCCACAGACTGGATGTATATATGCTTTAGAATTGAAAGTGTGCTTGCTGTCTCGTTAATTCCCAGGTTCCCTAGAATGACAGATGACATGGCCAGGAGTGCACTGCTCAGTTTTGTCAATTCCAAATGTTGCTATGGCAACAGAGCTGCAGGCGAGCTCCTCATTCAGGAACTGAAGCCACAGACCTTCTACAGAGTAAGTGTTTTAGGATAGGTTACCAGGGAGTGAACTAAGCTAGGTGGGGGAAATCAATAGCCTTGCACAAGTGAGACTTCTGCACTGCCAGAAACTAGAAAAAGGTGATGCTTGTTCAGAAGTTGGACTAACTCCTGAAGCCCCATAGGGAAAAACAAAATGCTTTAATGACCTTAGTATCCAAAACCACATTGATGATGTTAGATAGGGTGATCCATGAGTGAGTTAAAATGAAGTCTCAAAAGATCCAAAATGGGGAAAAAAAATATTCTTTTTCTCAGAGTAAGGATTCTAGAATTAACATTTGATGACAAGATGTGTTTCTCCCCAGTATCGACTGAAAACCTTTAACGAAACAAGAGTATGTGAATGGACATTTGAGCCTTATACCAGTAAGTAAATGTTTAAAGAGATACAGTACATTTAATTCCAATTGAATCTTTTTGAAGAGTTTTTGGCAGAAAAGGGTCCAGTAATGAAATGCAACCTGTGCACACCACTTGTAAACTATCATTTGTATCTAAACATACAAATCAGCTTAGGACTCACAGTTTCCAAATACATACATGTGTGGAATTTTACATCAAATTTATCAAATATGGTGTTTGATACAAACCCCCGAAAATCCTAGTTTTATTTTAAGAAACAATTTATCCTGAGCACCTATAAGAGAAAATATTGAACGATTATAAGGACATAATTCTCAGTGGCATGGAATTAGGAGAATGTATTGGTAAAACAAAAAGAAATCTCTAAATTTCGCATTAATAAATACCAAACAAATGGTAAACATTCAGTAGAATTGAAAAAAAATATGAATATTTTAATCAAAATTATTTACTCTGTGTACATAATAGATGTAAATCATTGCCACAAAATGTTATAATGTTGTAGAGAAGATATTTTGATTGTCCAGATGCATGAAATATCCTAAGAAGGATCCTAAGAGACCTCTGATCCAGGGGTGGGTTCTAATTTACCTCGCCGCCGGTTCGCTTCCTCCTGCACCTCGTGGCCACGCCTCATGGGCGCGCGCACACAAAGCGTGTGCGCGCATGCGCAATGCCAAAAATCCCAAAAAAATTCCCCCCCAAAAGCCAAAAACAAGATGGCGGCACATGCACAGTGCCGGCAACTTGGCTTCTGCGCATGCGCAGAAGGAAATTTAAAAAACAACAACAACAACAACAAAAAACCCTAACCCCCCCCCAAAAAAAATTCAAAAAAAAGATGGCAGCGTCCACGGACTGGGACCGACCAAACCGGCTTCATGACGTCACCAGTGGGTTGCTACCAGTTCGGGCGAACCGGTGCGAACCAGGAGGAACCCACCTCTGCTCTGATCTCTGAGGTAGAAAGGCTGTTTCTACAAATCTCTCTCTCTTCTCCCCTACATTCCTGCATATTTCAACCCATGAGAGATATTCTAAAAAATAATTATTCTTTTAATGGAGCTTTCCCAATAGTTTAAATGATTCAAAGAGATACAACAGTGAGAACATAAACTTTTGATAGGATCTTCCTACCTGATAAGAAGAAAAGTGGAAGGGTAATTCACAACAGAAGTAAGGACAGGTAAGATTCTGAAGGCATAAGGGGAATCAGTCTTTGAGCAAGATGGCTGGTCTCTAAATTTAATAAATAGATAGATGATAGATAGATAGATAGATAGATAGATAGATAGATAGATAGATAGATAGATAGATAGATAGATAGATAGATAGATAGATAGATAGATAGATACATACATACATACATACATACATACATACATACATACATACATCTAGGAGAAGAAATTTATTGAGAAAAAGAACTGTTTGGTTCTAAATGTCTAAGGAGATTCTCAGAGACTGTTTAGCTGCAATATTCAGATGAATTTGGGGGCCAGATGATGAGAACCTCCCAGAAGACATGTTATCTTCCAGTTCCTGGAGAACTTTCATGAATAAATCTGGTGGGGATGACATGGTTAGATCAAAGCTACAGGGAACCCTGGTCACTAATTGTGCAGTCCTGAAAAAGAAGGTCCTTGTGGGGTCCTTGATGCTTTCTGAGCTGGGTGGTTTTCTTTCAGACATTTCATTGGTAACATCCTCAGGTAACATTAAGAGTGCAGAGAAGTTTCTTGTTTTACAAGGATATAGAAAATTGGAACGTAGAACAAGGAAAATATTGAATTGTGAAAATAGAAATGCTGTGCACTCAGTGTATATTTTAGAGAAAATTGAACTTAGAGGGACTTTAAAATAAAGATTACATCATACTGTTTAAGGCATGAGTCAGAGAAGAGAATAACAATGATACTCCAAGAAGATTATCACCATGTATGTGCTCAGTGATAAGCCAATAAATGATAGGATCATTATTTATTAGAAATAGTGGATGTCCAGGAAGTGTTAGTACATAATAAGTATATGCACTTACTAGAGACATAGTGATAGAAAACCTTGAAATGAAAAAAAAAAATCCAAGATTTGATAAATGCAGCATTTTGAAAGAACAAAATATGGCTAATGGGGTGATTGGAATGCATAAGTGGAAAAAATGGAGAAACCTAATGTTAATAGCAATAGCAATAGCACTTAGACTTATATACTGCTTTACAGTGCTTTACAGCCCTCTCTAAGTGGTTTTTACAAAGTCAGCATATTGCCCCCAACAATTTGGGTCCTCATTTTACCCACCTCGGAAAGATGGAAGGCTGAGTCAACCTTGAGCCTGGTGAGATTTGAACTGCCAAATTGCAGGTAGCCAGCAGTCAGCAGAAGTAGCCTGCAGTACTGCACTCTAACCACTGCGCGGCTCATATTAAAAGAAGTAACTTAGAAGAAATTTCCTGACAGTTAGAACAATTAATCAGTGGAACAGCTTGCCTCCAGAAGTTGTGAATGCTCCAACACTGGAAGTTTTTAAGAAGATGTTGGATAACCATTTGTCTGAAGTGGTGTAGGGTTTCCTGCCTAAGCAGGGGGTTGGACTAGAACACGTCCAAGGTCTCTTCCAACTCTGTTATTCTATTCTATTCTAAGTTTGGATTGGCTAAATGCAATAATGCAGGAGATATATGATTAATGTTTTCCAAAAAAATTATCAATGTCTATTTCAAGCAACATAAATACACATATCACCAGATGGGCCACATAAGAACTATGTAATAGGAAACAGAAGATGGGAAGTGTAATTTAGTTAAATAGAACACTTTAGATACAGACTGTGGAACAGGCTATGAATTTGTGATGTCAAGCATGAAAGAAATAGGTGTGCTGGCAAGAAATGACCTGGAAGCTATCTAGTGAGATTGTAAGATCAATACATGTAGTCCTTGACTTATAACCATTTGTTTAATGACAGTTCAAGGTTATGATGGTCACAGTAAAAGTGACTTATAATCCATCTTTGAAGCTATGAACATTGCACCAACACTATAGTCACATGATCACAATTTAGGCACTTGGCAATCAGCTTGCATTTATGATGGTTGCGGTATCTTGTGGTCACATTATTGCAATTTGCAAACTTCGCAGATGGCTTCCAACAAGCAAAGTCAATTGGAAAGGCAACTGGGAAGCCAATCATGTGATTCACTTAACAATCCCTGTAATAATGGTCATAAAATTGAGTCCTGTTCCTTAATGATTCACCTGATGACTGCATCGCTTAGCAACTGAAATTCTGGTCCCAGTTGTGATCATGAATCAAAGACTATTTGTATAAGGACTAGATTAATTTATGCAAAAGAGAAACAGATAATAGATTTATTGAAAATGGTCCCCTTTCTTTCAAAGAGATCTAAGTTCCAAGATTCAGAACAAATGATCACGATAGTCAAAGCAAGACAAGGGATAAAAGCTTTGGGCAACAATAACAATGTATGAGAATGGAATGTATAGTTACAACATCACATAACAAAAGACAGGGAACAATACCTTAGTTACAATTGTCAACAAACAGAGGAAATCAAGGGAAAATTCACATTTAATTTAAGACTACTAAAGAGTTACTAAAGAAGTTCAAAGAGAAAACTATTATGAATCTTTACATAGAAGTATATATAAGACAGTAGAGAGAAAATATATGCAGGAAATGACTGCACTAGATGGAGTGATATGACAGGCAATAGACAAGCTGTCAAATAATAAAACACCATGAACAAGTGAAATACCTGTTTAATTGTTTAAAGCTGCAGGAGAAGATATGGTCAACAACTGCTTCCAACAGTGATTTGTCAACAAAGGATGTTCTCTGGTGATTAAAAAAGTTTGGAAATGTACCCATAGCAAATAACGGAAATAGAAGAAAATGTTAAAATTATTAAACCATTTCCTTTATTCCTCACACAAGAAGTAAAGTGTAGCTTAAGATCTCACAAGGTAGGATAAACCTTATGTGGAGAGGAAAATGAAAACAGGCAGGTTTTAAAAATGGTAAAAGGATACATCTTTAGATAGCTACTATAAGGTGGAAAATGAAGTGAGAAAAAGAATATAGGACAATTTATCTTTGTTTTATTGACTACAAGGCATTTGGTTATGTAGGCAATCCAGAATGTAGCATACAATAAACCTAATGGGTATGCAAGAACTATTCTTTACTTGCACCAGAGTTATTCTGAGAATTGAGTTTGGTGAAATGCATGTTTAGAATAGGAAAAACAATGAGATAATGTTGACTTCATTATATGATTTTGTAAAGGAAGATTGAGAAACAGGACCACTGATATGAAGATCAATTGAATATTTGAACACTTTTGAAACTGGCAGTGCTCATTAATTACAGCTAGAGGAGCTTGTCTCTCTGAATTCTGCACTGTGTGTTGGCAAATGAAGTGGTTGTTAGATTAGACATTAGTCACAACTAACTCTTTTCACCTGGCCAGAAAAGTAGGAGACCGGTATGTCTTCCCTGAACAATAACCTTTTGTAGAGATGTGAGGGAGCATTTTTATCTCAGAATTTTAATCAATCAGGGTTAATGCTCCATCACATTTTCCTCGTGCCTATAGTAGCAGTCACTTCTTTTTATTTTTAATTTAATCCAGAAGAGCAATAGACAGAGCCAAAGTTACAGCAGCTCTGCAACCTTAAGAAAAGAGATATTGCCAGTTTTAGTAGTTAAAATGGCCTGTTTTGAGTTCAAGGACAATTGAATTTCAAGTTCTTCTTTGGCCACTGTGTGACTTTGGGTTGGTCACCTTCTCTTAACTCACTTTCTCATATGGTTGGGGTTGGTGCAACTAAAATAAGCCAAGAGCTTCATGCCCTCTGCCTTGAGTTCTCAGAGGAAAGATGATATAAATATGTATGTATCTTGTTCACATATATACAAATTCAGTCAGAAGGCAGGGAGATGGCAGAGCAGCCAGCCAAATTAAAAAAAATGCATCTAAATATTAAAAAGAATAAATTGTTTACAAACTATTAACAATTAATATTTAACATAGTATAAACTGGATATTATAGAAACATAGACCTGGAAGCAATCCTAGAGATAATTTACTCCAGTTCTCTATGAGTGCAGGGTCCACTAGAACTTTTCTGACCAATGACCATCCTCCCTCTGTTTGAAGATCCCTAGCAAAGGCAAAGTTATACATTAAGTGGTAGCACTTTTGTGTTCCTTCAGTGTCCTTGGACACTTTGCACCTTGAATCAAGAGGGGAAAAAATTCTTAGCTACTTAGCTACTTTAGGGGAGGAAAAACCGAGCCTTTCCATCAACTTGCTCTTGGCATAATACAAAACAACAACAACAACAACAACAACAACCCTGGAAGTCTTAGATACAGACTTGCTTGAACTAATAATTTTGTTAAAGTCAAGTGGGCTAGCTTTTCCGGAAGAGTAAAAGCCTTTTGCTAAAGAAATTGGCATAACCTATGGTGAAAATAGGTGATCCTCTGCCAAGAAGAGGATTGTGATCTAAACATTTGAGTTACCTCAAGGTGAGATGGGCAGGAAATCAATCAATCAATCAAATAAAATAAAATTCTCCTATGCATTACAAGGGTTTTTAACTCCCCTGATGGCTTTGTGATATGTTTTCATAAGTGGGACATTCATAAGCCATTGTAATAGGGGGGAAAAAAATCAACTTTCCTCCAGGATGAGAAATTCTTGCAGTATCTGAAATAATAAAAAAATTGAGAAGTCTTAGAAAGAGTAACCTGTTAATGATATTTCCCCCCCCCAAAAAAAACCAAGTAAAAAAACCAAGCAACCCATATTGAAAAACGTCTGCACACCTTGTATATAATACATGAATCCTGACTCCAGTGAAAAAAAATCCATCAAATATAACATAGTAGTAACCCCAGAGGTGGGCTGCTGCTGGTTCAGACAGGTTCAGGCCAGGGGTGAAATCCTCCCGGTTCATACCGGTTGGAGAGGACCGGTAGCAGACATGTGGCCTGGTTCGCTGAACCGCCAGCGATAGGTGGCTGGCCACACCCCCGAACCGGTCGCCCGGTTGCCTCTTGCTCGCCCTGCCCTGCCCCGCCCAGTCTCTTCTCTGCAGCTTGCCTGCCTGAAGCGCTGCGCCCCTGATCTGCCTGCCAGGTAAGCCTGCGAAGTCGCAGCCTACCTAGCTGCCCCTGCCCCCCCCGTCCCACCCTGCCTTCCCTACTCCATCCCCCCCCATGCTTGCCTGCCTTCCACGCGGCCTTCCCGGTGGCCAGCTTGCAAAGGCTGCTTCAGGCAGGCAAGTTGCAGAGCAGAGACTGGGCGGGGCAGGGCGAGCGAGTGGCAACCGGGGGACCGCCTGCCCTGCCTCACTGTGGCTGCAAGCCTTCCCTGCACGAGCAGTGGAAGTCCGGTACTCTGGTGCACTCATCTGTTTCCATCTATGACTGGCCTTGGAAAAGCCTGCCCTCAAAATTGCCAGCCTGCAGTCAGTGTTTGGAGCTTGTTAAGAAGGAACGCTCGACTTCCGGTTGGCGTCACGTCGGAGAGGGCACGCCGACGAAAACCTCGTAAGGCTCGCTCGGCTTTTTGTATAATCGTGGCCGTGTTAGGCAAGGAACGCTTGTGAAAAGAGCACCGGTGGAGAGGGGAAGCCTCGGAACCCCAGAGGGAGAAAGGCGATCTCCTGCATGGGCGAGAGGCGCCTTCAGATCGTGTGCGAAAGGGACTGGCCTGTTAATGGCCGGTCGGAAGATGTGACAGCCAGCTGTTTTAGAAGGAAGCGTAGAAGAATTAGCAGCAAGCGTATTTGAACTGGGAGAAAAGAAAAGGAGACCTGTTTGGTGAGAAAGTAGCCTGAAGGAATGTAAGCACGAAAGCGAAAGCGGGTGGGGACTGAGGAAGCGGCGAGGCGCCTTCAGATCGTGTGCGAAAGGGACTGGCCTGTTAATGGCCGGTCGGAAGACGTGACAGCCAGCTGTTTTAGAAGGAAGCGGAGAAGAATTAGCAGCAAACGTATTTGAACTGGGAGAAAAGAAAAGGAGACCTGTTTGGTGAGAAAATAGCCTGAAGGAATGTAAGCACGAAAGCGAAAGCGGGTGCGGACTGAGGAAGCGGCGAATGTAAATCAGAGAAGAAAGAGGTGAAGTAAGTGTTGTGAACTGATTGGAGAAGTGTACGAAGAGAGCCGAGAAAGGGCTGTTTGAACTTTCTGCAGTTGGAGAAACGGAGAAAAAGAAGGTTTCTTTTAAGAGCGGTGACTTGCAGAGGAATAGAAGTAGAAAGATTTGGTCGGGAGACGGAAGAGTGGTACAGGGAAGAGGAATTCTATGAGAGAAGACTGTCAGTGGATGAATGGTGGACAGTGACAGTGCGAAATAGCAGGAAGGAAGATATCTTGGAAGCTTTCGG
>QLTV01000597.1:535622-553710 GCA_003457575.1 Thermophis baileyi | reverse complement strand
CTGCAGTCAGAGTTTGCAGCTTGTTAAGAAGGAACGCTCCTCCATCCCAGCAGCGTGTAAAGTGTGAAAGTTTTTTTTCCAGCTCTTTGTTGCTCTGTGAGGCTCATGCTTGTGGCAGGGGCCATTTTGTGTGCTTTTGCAATGCTGCTTAGGCAGGGGGTTGGACTAGATGACCTTGCAAGGTCCCTTCTTCCAACTCTGTTAAATGTGTTAAATCTGTTGCAGGTGCCATTTGTGTCCTTTTGCATGGTGTGTGAGTCAGTACAGCTGCTTTTGCATGGTGTGTGAGCCAGTTGTGTTCTGTGTTGTGTGTGTGTGTGTGTGTGTAAAGTGTAAAAGGTTTTTTTTTCAGCTCTTTGTGACCTGGACTTGGCCATGCCCACCTGGTCACCTGACCACCAAGTCACGCCCATCCGGTCACATGACCACCAAGCACGCCCATCCGGTCACATGACCACAAGCCACACCCACCTGAAGCCACACCCACCAGACCTCAAGCCACACCCACAAAATAAGCCACACCCACAGAACCAGTAGGGAAAATTTTCACATTTCACCCCTGGTTCAGGCAAACCGGTAGGTCGCCCCAGCGCTATCCCGTCCTATATCACCGTGCTTTTGAAGCCACGTGTGCGCTCACATTTTCGGTGCTGGGTGAACCGGTTGTTACATTATGTGATGCCCACCTCTGAGTAACCCCCCTATAAGTAGGCATGTCTATAATCCATTCATCTTACCTTAGGTTTTACATAAAATTAACTTTGATAAATTATGAAGAATATTAAAGGTGAAATTATATTATGCTTACTTTTTATGATTTTTAAGGAACGTTTCAATAAAATGATCCTATAAGCCTTTCTAACAGAGTTCAGAGATCTTGTGCTCACCATTGTGAAATAAAATAGTCTCTTTGCAGACCAGATTTTCTTGTATTCTGGGAGATTAAAAAATGCAGGACATTTACTTTAGACATTGCTGGATCTCTATGTACTTCCTGGCAAACAGGTGCTTTTTAAAATTATTATCCTGCAATTGATCCAACAATGGTTTATTAAGTTCCATCCTCTGTTCCCAACCTCTTTAGAAGATTGTTAATCCATTCAGCTCTTACATCTCCCAGTGAGTTTCTGCTCTGGCAAATGATGCATATTGTCCTTGCTTTCCCATCCCTCCCCCACAATTCTATAAAGCTTGACATACTTTTTTCTCCAACACCCCTAAACCTTTAAGTAGCATCCTAGACATTTTGGAATGAACAGGGGTGGGTTCTAACTTACCTCGCTGCCGGTTTGCTTCCTCCCGCGCCACGTGGCCGCGCCTCATGGGCGCATGCGCGCATGCGCAGTGCAAAAAAATAAAAAAAAATTCAAAAAATAAAAAAAGCCGAAAACAAGATGGCAACGCATGCGCAGTGCTGAAAACTCGGCTTCTGCACATGCACAGAAGAAAAAATAAATTCAAAAAATTCAAAAAAAAAAAGATGGCAGCGCCCACGGACCGGCACAGACCGAACCGGATCCGTGACGTCATTGTGACGTCACCAGCGGGTCACTACAGGTTTGGGCGAACCGGTCCGAACCGGGAGGAACCTACCTCTGGGAATGAAGCTACAAGGTTTCATGAATGCTACTTTGCTTCTATGAAGCTAAGGTATCAGCTTTTCCTTGCTATCAAGTTTCAATCTTTTTAGATAGACTTTTTGGCCTGGATGATTGAGTCTTCATTTACATATTGCAATACATTTGGGAGAGAAACTCCTGCAGTTGGTGTGGCAAGAGTTAGTACATTCCAACAACTCTCTGACTTTCTGCCTAACTATTTTTTTTTTTTTTACTGATGAAGTTACTTGGATGAGTAATGAAATGTCTCAGATTAACAAACTTTGATCCAGTTGCCAAGATGTAACCTTTTTAGATATTTCAATTTCCAGAGAACAACAGAAAAAAACAAAGGATCATCCATGTGTCCAAACACCCAGGAAAGCAAAGAAAAATGAGGCCAGGCAGAAGGGAACAATCCCTAAAAGGCAGCAATTGTAAGACCTGCCAGTCAATAGGGCTTGTTTTGCCTCCCCCAATAGAAAGAGGAAGAAGCAGAAAATGATTCTAATCAAGGCCATTTTCTTCTGATTTTCAATTATCATCTGCAGGCAAAATTTCATTCTCTGCTCCTCTTAACTTTTCTCTCCCAAATGAGTCAATTAACCAATTCCTTTTTCTGCATTTCTAAAAGGTGAATTACCTAGAAACACATCAAAAATAATTTTAAAAATCATTAAAGGAGAAAACATCAACTGAAAATAAATACACACACACAATGCTTAGGGGCATTAAAACATAGTTTGCAGTATTTATTAATCAAATTTCTATAGTTATGCATTTATGGATGTAATTGTATGAAGGAATCAAAGATATTAAAGTTCTCCATTCAGTAGTTCTATCTATGAAAAATTAGATTAAAAAATTAGATTATGTAGTTATAATGTTTTTAGAAAGTCTAATAAAATAGGTAAAAATGGAGTGGAAAAAACTAAATAAATCCATTCTTAAGGAAAGAGCCAGTTTGGCCTAGAGCAGTGATGGTGAACCTTTTTTTGCTTGGGTGCCAAAAGGGAGCGCGTACACATAGCAATAGCAATAGCAGTTAGACTTATATACCGCTTCATAGTGCTTTACAGCCCTCTCTAAGCGGTTTACAGAGTTAGCATATTGCCCCCAACAATCTGGGTCCTCATTTTACCCACCTCAGAAGGATGGAAGGCTGAGTCAACCTTGAGCCGGTGAGATTTGAACCGCCGAACTGCAGCTAGCAGTCAGCTGAAGTAGCCTGCAGTGCTGCACTCTAACCACTGCGCCACCTCGGCATGTGTGCCCACACCCATAATGCAATGCCCTCCCCCACATGCATGCACGCACAACACCCCCCACGCGCTGCCCCCCCCACGCATGCGCACAGGGCTCACTGAAGTTTCCAGAGCCTGTGGATGGCGAAAAACGGATTGCAGCTGATTTTTGGCCTTCCGGAGGGCAGGGGGGAGGTCGTTTTTGCCTTCCCCAGGCTTCAGGAAAGCCCCCGGAGCCTGTGGATGGCGCAAAACAGACTCAACGGCCCAACCAGAAGTTCAGAAATGAACTTCCGGGCCGTTGGGCCATTTTTCACCAGCCCCAGGCTTCAGGAAAGCCCAACCGGAAGATGCGCGCTGGAGCTGACATAGGGCAACGCCTCGCGTGCCCTCAGATATGGCTCCACATGCCACCATGGTCCTAGAGGCTAAGGCACTAGGCTAAAACCAGGAGTCTGTGAGTCCAAGTCCCTCTTTAGCCATTAAAAATAACCAGGTGATAGTGGGCCTGTCATTCTCTCTCAGCCCAACTCACCTCACAGGCTTGTTGTTGTGGGGAAAATAGGAGGAGAAAGGTTTGTTCGATATTTTTGTTACCTTAAGTTATTTATAAAAAATAATAAAGGTGGTATATAAATAAATAAAAATAAAAAGAGTTCTTCAAGACTCTTTATTACTGTGTTTTCCCATTTTTGCAGTCAAGTACAATTTCCCACTGTAAAATGCCATTGATCCAAAGAAAATATTGCAGTATTTTCCAGTCATACACTCAGGAACTAACAGAAAAAAAATATTGATTCAGTTTCTTCTGTTTCACCAATTTATAAGTTTGGGGAAATATAGAAATCATACCTGTAGGAACATTAATTACTAAAATTTGTTATATATTTTTTCCTAATTTCCTTAAAACCTTTAATCCAAATTAATATCTAAAAGGGATAGGAGAGACCGCAATATGTATCAGTTTGCCTGTAACTTCTGCTATACACCAAGAAAAGTCCTGATCAATAAAATGTAATTTTGTACGGTACAATGCCATCTATGAATTATTTCTACAGCCAATTCCAGATGACTCACCAAAATGGATGTGGAGAGAATTTTATGCCATGAAGACTTTTAAGCTGATACATCAAATTCAGATTATAAATTTTCTTCCCATTTTTTAAAGAAAGACTTTCAAGAAAGCCTGTCAATATTTGATATAAAGAATGATATAATATTGGACTGGTTCCCTTGATTCTAAACAAAGCGGGAATATACCATTCGTGAAATATTTTTAATGGTTGTAGTTGACGTCATGCAATAAGCCTTAACTTGTCATCTTTGACTCCAGTTGGAACTTGCAATGAATTCTTTATAAAATATATTCAGCAGAGACAGGTTTTCCATCTCTAATCAATCTCTGGTCCTACCTGTTACCTGAAATCTTGTTCTGTCTCTCAGATGTATATCAGCAATACAGCACAGAAATGAGGGGATTTATCCAACTTTCTGCCTTTATTTCTCTTTCTTCATCTCTTCTGTGGCTGATGGCAAGAGCCTGGCAAATAACTTGGAAGTGGGAGAAGGAGAAAAGCAATATAAATGACAGCTGGCACAAATCTTCAAATATCAATCAACAAATGCTCTGTCTTACACATAGGCAAAAAGAATCAGAACACTAAATACAAGCTTGGAGAACACGTCCTTGTAGACGACCCTCATTATGTCAACGATCTTGGACTACTCACATCTAATGATCTAAGTGCCAAAGCCCACTGTAAAAAAAAAAAAAAAAAGGCACTAAGAGTAGTCAACTTAATCCTGCGTAGCTTCTTCTCTGGCAACATTACACTGCTAACCAGAGCATACAAAACGATCGCTAGACCAATTCTCGAATACAGCTCACCTGTCTGGAACCCGCACTGCATCTCGGATATTAATACAATTGAGAGAGTCCAAAAATATTTCACGAGAAGAGTCNTTTTAAAGGTATTGTATGTAATGTGTATATGTAGTGTATGTAATGTAAACCGCTCCAAACTCGACTGCAGAAAATACTACTTCAGCAACAGAGTGATCAATGCCTGGAATTCACTACCTGACTCTGTGGTTTCTTCCCCAAACCCAAAAAACTTTAACCTTAGACTGTCTACTGTCGACCTCACCCCATTCCTAAGAGGTCTGTAAGGGGCGTGCATAAGCGCACCAGCGTGCCTACCGTCCCTGTCCTACTGTCCTATTGTCTTCATCTATCTGTATTCACTTTGATTATGTTTATGATTATACCTATACCTGCTATCTTGTACATGTTTGACAAATAAATAAATAAATAAATAAATAAAAATCATTTTGCTGCCTGAGACAGAGCAACAAATGAACTTTCTTCCCTTTCCTCCCTAGTCAACATGTGTTGTGCTCAAAGACAGGAAAATTCCAAGCAAGCTTTTCTGTCCATCACCAACAATAAATATAGATTCAGTCTTTGAGCTTAATGGTCCCATTATTATTATTTTTTGGTGTTTTCAAAGCAATGTTGACTGCTGGTGACTGACTGAACAAATCCCTGTAATTTTCTTGCAAGACTTCAGAAGTGCCTCCTTTCTAGGGCTAAGAGAAAGTGACTGGCCCAGGCTACCAGCTGGTTTTGTGCCCAAAGCAGGACTAGAACACAGTCTCCCAGTTTCTAGCCTGATGCCTTAGCCGCTACAGCAAGATGGCTCCCTCATAGTCCCACATCCAGGCTAAAATGACGCAAGCCTGCTGAATAGATTCCAAGATTTTGTTGCAGGTCCCAAATCTATACTCTCAAGACAATAAAATAGCAATAGCAATAGCACTTAGACTTATATACCACTTTACAGCCCTCTCTAAGCAGTTTACAGAATCAGCCTATTGCCCCCAACAATCTGGGTCCTCATTTTACCTATTTTGGAAGGATGGAAGGCTGAGTCAAACTTGAGCCAGTGGGAATCGAACTGCCGAACTGCTGGCAGTGGGCAGTCAGCAGAAGTAGCCTGCAGTACTGCATTCTAACCACTGTGCCACCATGGCTCATAATGTAATGTAATACAAAATGATGTAATAATGTAGTAAAATAAATTCAGTGCTATGGATCAGCCACAACAGATATAAAAATTGATAGGAATGTCTGATGGGAATAAATATAATTCAAAGATGCACTTTATGTTAGTTTCATTGATCACAATGGATTTAAAAGTGCTAAATCTTATGCTGAATTGTGGCATCTATCTATTTTCTTTTATCAGATGCTTCAGTGGATGGTCCACAAAATGGTGTATCTCCTCGACCTTGGGACATTAAAGTCCAAATTCCACAGATGTTTCAGGAAGACACAAAAAAGTTTCGTGTTCCCCATTCTTCTTTACTCAAGGTAATTTTATCAAAACAAACAACAAACAAAACAATAAATAATAAGCTTGTTCTGTGTAACAGCTCATCCTATATTTGAAGACCACTGTATTTCTGTTTGTTAGTCTTCTCTGTAGATTAAAAGATCAATATCTGATTCTTTAACCATTCCTCATGGGATTTTATTTCCAGATCTTTCATGGATTTGATCAGTTGAGGGTTTCATATAATGTCCTTTAAAAATATAGAGAAGGTATGGACTAGATTACTAGTTACCATATTTCAAAATTGGGAAGGACTTGACAGGTGGATGAAAAGGCCAAATCCAGTCTAAACATCTGTCTATGTCTGAAACAAACCATCATAATGTTGAATTTGAGTCACCTTGAAGCAAAATGGGTGGCAAACTAATCTAATCAATATTAAAATAAATAAAATGATAAAATGCAATGCAATGCAATGATGATATGGAGAGTGATGCATTTCATCTTGTGGAGGTGTGTTTTTCCCCTTTGATGAAATGAAGGAACTGGTGGAGTTGTGTTGCTCTGCCTCAACAAAGACCTGAATTCAGTGGTGAAATCCAATTTTTTTTACTACCGGTTCTGTGGGCGTGGCTTGGTGGGCGTGGTGTGGTGTGGCTTGGTGGGCATGGCTTGGTGGATGTGGCAGGGGAAGGATACTGCAAAATCTCCATTCCCTCCCCACTCCAGGGGAAAGATACCACAAAATCCCCATTCCCTCCTCACTCCTGGGGGAAAGATATTGCAAAATCTCCATTCCCACCCCACTCTGGGGCCAGCCAGAAGTGGTATTTGCCGGTTCTCTGAACTACTCAAAATTTCCGCTACCGGTTCTCCGAACTACTCAAAATTTCTGCTACCAGTTCTCCAGAACCTGCAGAACCTGCTGGATTTCACCCCTGCCTGAAGTGGGGCTGATCATGACTGGCCTTCTTCTCCATTTAACATTGATTTCAAAACATGAATAGAATCTGCTGTTAAGGAGCAAAATAAAATTTCCATTGCACTTCTCTAATTTTAAAGAATCAATAAAATATGGCTCTTCAGCCTATATTTCTTTTTGCTGTATTATCAGAAACTCCTACAGCTGCTAGTCTTATGTAGCATGAAAGTCTTTTTTTTTTCTTTGCCATAATTAATTTATAATAGAACAGATGCATGCTAATACTTGAATTAGGTAAGAATAACTGCCTTTGTTGGCAGTCATCCTTGCCTAATTCAGGTATCACCATATACAATAGTCTATTTTAAGTGACTGTATTTTAAGTGACTGTATGTAAGTGGCTCATTTCTATTTCAGGAATGTCATAAATGCCATGGCCGGGGCCGATACAAATGTAGTGGATGCCATGGTGGAGGCAGGGTGAGTATTGATAGTGTATTTATTATTTTACATTCTTTGATGCTAAAAAAATATTATTACACATGCTTAGAATACAGAAACAAATGATACACCCATTCGGTACGTGTGATATGTCAGAAAGCAAGGGATCAAACAAATTGATTACATGTGAGAATTGAACAATAGAAAACATTGATTGCAGATAGCATTCCAAAAGTGGCGAAAGTATGGATTACATTACTGTCTTTAGCAGCTGGGTTTGTATCTTTTAGTCTTGCAAGTGCATTTAAGGACCTTCAGAATATGTTTTCTATTGTTTAATTACTGAAAAAGCAAGTTCTCACATACCAAAAGAAATTGTCTTGGCTTAGAAGGAACACATGCTTTCCTAAAGTTAGAAAAGAGGCCCAGATTGCCATGTTAAAAAAATCACATTTTAAAAATGCTAATAATGAAGCCTAAAATTCCAGGTAGACACTCTCTTTTCTGTGAACTCGAATTAATTTCATTTATGTATACAATGTTTCACATAGAAAAACACTACATAAGGGGGGAAAATAGACCTAGTTCAAAGCTAGAAGTATCATTCTGAATATTTTCTGCCTGAAGAGAATTAGAGACTGAGCTAAAAGAATTTCAGCCCAAATCAAATAAAAACACCTCTTAACTATTTTGTTATTCAGGGATTTTTTTTCCCATCCTGATGTTGTCTTAGCTATTTTGTATCCCCATAGATGAGGTGTGTCACATGTAATGGAGCCAGGAAAGCCAAAGCCAAACATTTAAAATATCAGAAACGGTGTCAGATGTGCTCAGGTACAGGTCGCAAAAGGTAAGGACTTTGAGAAAGTGATAATGATGAAGATGATGTTAATAACAATGGTGACTGCCCTCATTTTATACATATGTTTATATACATGACTCCATCATACTATATTGCCTTTCAGTGTTAGCAATATCATACAAAATGAATAAATATAGAAAGAAATACTAAGTAAAATAACTGAAGGAAGAGAGAAAAAGAAAAGGAGAAGAAAAGAAAAGCAGGGAAAATCTAGTTTAGACTATTATTCATTATCCCTTTACACCTTTCTATCCCTCTTAACTATCATTGCTTCCAAAGCATCCATATACAGCTATTTGTTCTTTAAAATTCTCATTCTTGTCTTCTTGAGGATCTAATAAACTCATCCGGCCTCAGCTTCCTTTGTCAACCTCTTCCTCTTGATCCATTTGTATATTTACTGATAAAGGGGAATACTTGTAGCTCAGGGTTAAAATGAGAAGTCCTTGGAGCTCTCTGAGCTTGGTTTTCTTGCCAACGTTTCTTGAAATGTCTGCAAGAAAACAACCAAGCTCAGAGAGTGCCAAGGACCTCTCATTTGTATATTTGTTTTGCAATTCATTTTTCATTTACCTTCTCTATGGACAGATCTTCAGCTTCTGTCAGCAGAGGCCACTCACTGCTTTCTGAGCAGGGACAGATGTTGTAGTTGTCCTTCCATTTTGAGCCTATTGTAAACACACCCCAGCTATGATTCAAAACTGCTGTTTTCCAACTCAAGTCATATTAAATCCTTCAGAGTGGATGGTCACAAGCACTCTGTTCTGTTTTAACAGCAGTCCCTTCTCTGGTTGCAGTGTCTCACATGTCACCTCCCCCCTTCTAGCAAGTCATTATGGATCTGTGCAGTCATTTAATTCTTGGTTAAAAATGGACAGCTAAGATTTATTCTAATTTTTTTTGTAAAAAAAAAAGAATCTTGTGGTTGATCCAGTCATAGCCTGTTAAGTTAATTAACTATCATTCACCCAAGAAGCTCAAACACCATTCAAACCTTATATCTTCCAGTGGACAACCCGCTAAGTGAAGCATATTCCTCTTGCTTTGTCAGGGGAGTGGGCCAAATGAGGAAGGAACAGTCCCTAAGAGGGGGTGTCCTGAACTGATGGATCAATGGCCACAGGAGTTAGCCAATGAAGTTTGCATTTCTGGACACGTGGGAAGGGCAATCTAATGATATATGGGAATGATTCTGGGAGACAGGATGAAGACCCCCAGTTTAGGCAATGGTCTGATAAGAAGGACCTCTGTCTGCAGATGGGACAAAAGCATGAAAAGTGTTTCAGAAGGGACCCTCCCTAATTTTCTGGAGACTAAAAAGAGAGGAGGGGAGATGTACTTGATTGATGACAGCCTTATGCTGTATTCCAGACAAGAAGCACCTCCAAATGAAATAATCCTACTTCATCATATTAACAGAATCCTGCAAGACTGAAAATATTTCTCCTGTCCTTTCTTTTTAATCACCAGAAAACTAGGGGGGGGGTGCTTCTGAAATGTTTCCTATGCTTTCCCTCACCTGAGCTGCCTCTTATCCGACCCTTGTCTAGACTGAGAGTCTTCCTCTATCTCCCAGGATCATTCCCACATCCCATTACTGGCAAGAAGCAACAGACTGTTGCCCATAGTCTAAAGTGAGCACCAGCTCAGCCTCAATTCCAACCAAAAGCAATCTAGACTGGAATATCTGAGTTTGGCTTAAGAAACACTGGATCTGTCTGGCTGCCGTTCAGGACTGCTTTCTAACCTCTAAAATACACTTCTTCCATATTGCTCTCAGGGTTCAATCAACCATTCATTCTTGATCCAATCATCTCTTCTTATATTACCAGACTCGCTTTACTGCATTCCACATACTTTTATGTTTCTTGTGATGTACGCAGCTTTCATTCCCACATACTGTAAGAAAGGAACACAGTTATTATCTGAATTTAAAAAAATCAGAGATTATTTCTGGCAATAGAGAAATGCATATCTTTATATCTGAAGTTATACTTTAAAGTAATATTGCTTCATTGTCCACTGTCCCTTTCCTGGAATAGAAGATATATACATAAACATCATGGTTTCTTTCCCCCCCGCCTTTTCTTTGTAACTGCTTTTCAAGGGTTTTTCATTACCTCAGTGCAGTAGCCATCAAGTAGCTGGGACTCCAGCCTGGGAGAAAGAGTAATATGACAGATTTAGATCCACTAAAGCAGGGATGGAGATGTTTTCTTACAGGCCAGACTGTGGAGGTGGGCTATGGATAATGTAGATGGCTTTTCACTGGGATTAGAAATAAATTATTCTGAAAGTTTTGAAATGTTCATAAAACTTTCTTCCTGCTTCCTACGTAGAAAGAAAGTTGTTCCAAACTACATTTTCAGAAAACATACTCCAAAACAACAAGCTGCATCAAAATGATGGCTGAAGGCTTGTATAGTGTCATCAAGTAGTTAAAATGAGATTAGGTTTTCTTCTAAAAGTGCACTGAGAGAAGCACCACTATTGCTCATATACTATCTAGGCTTTAGCCAGAAAGGTTCAACCTCATATATTTCATAGGAGATGAAAGAAAAGAAAACTCGCAACACTGAGGCCAAAAAAAAAAAGGTAAACTCTTCTCTCTTCAGCTGACACCAGAAGGGTAGTCAGCCCTGAAGGAAGTATATTACCCCCGTCTCTGAGGAAAATCTGGAAATACTGCATTTGTAGCCCATTCATGTGTTTGTGCAAGGTTGAAGATATTAGTGGCATTAGTGGTAGTATTAGTCATATTAGTGTTAGAAGCTTTCTTGAGTGTCATTTTCCCTGGAATGTACAACAGTACATCCAAACAAAATAGGGAATCCAGTAGACCCATTCTCCTGACATTTGTTTTTTCTTCCTAGTGGTTTTCTGCAACTGAAGGGTCTGCTTTTTTTCAGATCAACCCAGTTTTGATCCAGTGGTTGTGACTGGATTAACCAACCAGTTTGTCACCAAAGCCCGATTTCATGGGCTGAATGAGACTGACTAGCCCAAAGTCACTCACTAGCCTTCATGCCTAAGGAGAGATTAGAACTCATAATCTCCTGGTTTCTAGCCTAGTGTCTTTAACCACTACTCCCTACATTTATATTGGCAAATAAAACAGAGGAGGAAGAGGGTAAATTACTCTGTTGAGCCTAGTCGAATTGCCATTTACGTACAGGTATAAAGACGATTATTCTTCTTATTGAGACAAATGAGAATAAAATAACTAAGAAAAGACATAGAAATACCAGTTCTCTGAAAAATGCTATTACTTTTTTCTTCTTTTTTACCAGCCAATTCCCATCCCTAATAATGATGCTGTGCTGCCTCCATAAAATATAAGGATTTGAATTATTATTTTTTTCCAGTGCAAATAGTAGAACTCAATAGGAAATGGATATAACTTCTTAAATCATAGGAGGAGAGATCAAGATATCATGTTCAATAATAATTATCTTGTGGAGAGAGAGCCAAATCTCAGCATGATATATAAAACTTTTTTTCCCTACTGATTTTAGGTTTCCCACTTTTCTACCAATATTTGTCTTCAGCTAATATCTATTTACTGAAGCTTATATGCAGCTCACAAATTGTTAAATTTTAGTTTTTCCAGCTGCTAAAATACGTTTGCCATGATCTTTAGGGAATGCAAAATACCTCTCTGTTCTTCCAAAGTATTTTATAAGACTCCATGAAGCTTAAAATAACAAAGAACAAATAATCAAGGCAATAATTTGAAAATGGGGATCTTTGGGGACTAACAGTTTCTTAAAATGGTTTTATAAATCAGTAGGTAATCGCTGCTGATCTGTATCACACTAATGCTATATAAATTTACCAACCATAAACATATGCCATCTGCAACTGTTACAGACAGGATAATACATTTCTTGAAAGGGTCACCTAATCTTCCACTGTTGAATCTGGAAATAGCCACGATGTGCAGATGTTCATGCTAATTTCTTGTGCTGCCATCTTTGTTTTCAAATGATCTCAGTATTAGTGGGATAAATCACAGAGTCAATTAGCTGTTGAGTCAGAGTTAATTAAGAAGCAAGCCAGATTTTATCTCTTTAGTTTCTATACTTTTATCTTAGTAGTCAGAATGGTAATGTCACACAGTGGACTCATATCAGCCATGCTACATTTAATTCTTCCTCTCCTTCACCATTTCTCAAAATTCCAGAGTTAATAATTTTTTAGAAACCATGATAGTGTCAGATTTTACAAATATACTCAGAACAGTTTGAGCAACATGATGCATTGATAGGTTATGTAGATCAAATGATCTGCAAAAGATGACACATTTGGAGGTGAAGCTAATTGAGAGAAGGGTGGTCTATATTTTTTCTCCTCCTCCTCCTCCTCCTCCTCCTCCTCCTCCTCCTCTTCCTCCTCCTCCTCCTCCTCCTCCTCCTCCTCCTTCTTCTTCTTTTTCTTCTTCTTCTCCTCCTCCTCCTCCTCCTCCTCCTCCTCCTCCTCCTCCTCCTCCTCCTCCTCCTCCTCCTCTTCTTATGGATTGTCTCTTTAAATATCAAAAGGGAAAATGACTTTTTCCGCCGTTTGTCTTCCCGGGCTGAATTAAATGCTTACTCTACTAACACAATTAGCAAACACTGAGAATTAAACGTGAAAGATGCTACAAAATAAATAATACACAAATTGTCCTTATTAGTATCGATACCAATTGTTCCAATTAAGGATCTTCTCTCACCATAGTCTGGTTGATTTGAAATACAGTACTCCACTTCATGCCAAATCTCCTGCATCTTTAGGGGTTTTTTTCTGGTTTTCCTAGATATCTCTTAAATATTTCAATCAAATGGAATTTTACTTTCACTGGAATTTGCTAACAATAGAAGTCACATTTTTTAAAGCATATGTGTGTATGTACTGTATGTATGTATATAGAGATATTTTTTTTAAAAAAAATGGTATTTTATGTTTAGTGTAAAAATGGTATGTTATATTTAGTATTTAAAATAAACCAAAAAATAAATAAATAAACAGGTTCCATTTTTACATCTAAAAGGTGCAACACTTGTTCTGGACGAGGCAACAAAACCTGTTCCACCTGCCAAGGGGTGAAAAAGTTGCTACATTTCATCCAGTTGATAATAACTTGGTATGTAATCCTGTTGGTATTGTTGTTATGTTGATGTTAGCATGAAAAATCGATTGCTGCCATTGCTAAAGCCTCTTCAAAGAGCCCAACCTACGTGCTGAATGTACAACAACTCTTAATTTCGCATCCTTTCCCTGTCTGCCTTCATTTTTGTCCTTACTACTTTAAATCCCCCTTTTCACTGTTCAACTGTACTGGGAATTAGTCCTCTTTCCCAGTGCTCAGCCTGATATTTCATTGGCTGTCCTGTTGATATATTTGGTACCTCACAAAAGGATGGGATAAGGCAAATATTGATTTGGGGGGCTTTTAAAAAAATGTAACTTAGAATACAGTCTGTACTTTGGTAGCCATAGGACTATTCAGATACCTCTCTCTCTCTGAGGTTGGAGGGAGAGATTTATATATAATTATTTCTATTTAGTAAATAATATATCACAAAAGCCACACACACTTACAATGGCATATTAATTTAAGATCTGAGTTTGGTATCTTAAGATCTCTATCATCATCCTCAAAATCTATATACTACTAAAACTCTCACTATGTTTATTTATTCATGTTTGTATCGTCAATTTAGCCCAAATGATGGGATTATGCCACAACAATCTTTGAATCAAGGTACCTAAGATCCTCTCACTTAAAGAATGCATGAAAATTCTGGGACTTATCACTCCCATGGAACTGAAATTTCCACAATGTTCACATCAGTTTTATTTGCAAAGTTGTCACTATTACAACATCCACACAGTCATGTAATTGTGATTTCTGATGTTCCCTGCCAGTTTTCCACAAGCAAAATCAAAGAGGAAGCTTGCAGGAAATCAAAAGTTTCTTCCATTCCCACTTCTTTTTTGTTTGCCTGTGATCATTCTGCTTTTTTGTTTAGGAAGTAAATATTGACATTACTGAAATTTGTTTGCCTGTTAGTGGATCTTAGATATCTTGATTCAAAGGTTATTGTGGTAAATTCCACCATTTGGGCTAAATTGATGATACAAATATGAACAAATAAACATAATGAGAGTTTTAGTAGTATATAGATTTTGAGAATGATGATAGGTATCTTAAAGTTCCTAACTCAGATCTTAATTATTTCTTTATTTATGATATAGAATGTTCTTAGAATTGGTCTTGATCACAGGGCGCTCCAGCATTGGGGTAAAAAAATATAGCCAGACTAACATTTACGGTTCATTCTGGTCAAATCAGACTGCACTACCTTTTTCTCAAAGGATGACCAAACAGATCACAGACTTGCCAATACCTAAATTTACTGTTTTTCTAACTTCCTTTGCTCAAGTCCTCTTGTGTGAAAACCAAAATACAGATGGTGATGGTAATATTGTGAAACCATACATAAAATCCTGGGCTCTAATTGCTAGAAATGAATGCAACCTACAAATACAGATACCACAGGCAGCCCATAACAAGTGTTCCAGTTTTCTAATATAAACGCCACAGTTCTCTATGCTTTTCTTTTTATTACAGAATTTACACGATGTTATTATCTGATTTAATTGTGCTGAAGCTATGTAAGCATTTGCATGCTTCTGCAGACACACTCATTAAGCATGGATTAAGTTACAGTGAGAATATATCAGTTTTACTAATGAAGATATTCTTCCAAAATATGGGTGGACACATTGTAAATTAGCCCAAAAATCTTGGTCCAAAAATCTAAAAAAATCTGACTGTGGGCAGAGTTTGCCTGCAATACTGCACTTAACCACTGCACCACCAGGGCTCATTGATGAGGTTTAGCTGTAGGACAGGGGTGTCAAACTGGCGGTCCGCGGGCCAGATGCATCACGTGTAGGCCACACCCACCCCAGCTTCGCAAAGGCAAAACGCATCATAATACATCACGTGACATCACGTGACGCGATCAGGTTTGACACCCATCCTGTAGGATACCCTTTGCTTTGAGACTTATTGAGAAACAAACCCTTTATCACTTGACTAAAACGGCATGAGACAAATACTTAATTCTAATAAATGTAGTGATTTCTGACAAGACAACGGTTGCCTTTATTCAAAATGACATTTTCTTGTCAGTTCTTTAGCAGGATAATAACCAAGACATTTTGTTTTCAGAAGCATCCGGGTAGGATCAGTTTGTATTTTTTAAAATTAAATGAGAATGTCAGAAAGAGATTATTTTTTTTGAATAATGTTAAGAGCCATGGTGGCTCAGTGGTTAGAATGCAGTACTGCAGGCTACTTCTGGTGACTGCCGGCATTCAGCAGTTCGGCAGCTCGAATCTCACCGACTCAAGGTGAAATGAGGACCCAGATTTTGGGGGGCAATATGCTGACTCTGTAAACTGCTTAGAGAGGGCTGTAAAGCCCTGTGAAGTGGTATATAAATCTATGTGCTATTGCTATTTGAAGTCAGCCTTTTACTATCTTTCTATCTCGGTCTCTCTCTCCCTCCTTCCCTGGCTCACCCTATAGGTTTTAAGACAATCTCACCTTTCATTTGTAAATTCTGCATACTTTCCAAACACTCCTTCCATCTTATTTATAATAAGAAAAAGAACCTTATTGATTAGAAAACAAAATTACTTACACCACGGACATTTACACAAAAAGACGAAGAACGAAGAACTTGGCCTTTGAATGACTCTTTCTTTCACTTTTAAATCCATGCTCATCTTTTCTAGTTCCTCTGAATCTTGTTTTGACTGTGGGCTTTCATTATGAACTAGCTTATCTTAGCTGACCTCTCCTTTCATTGCTGTGCTACTGTCCTCTTAACTTGTCTTTCACAAACTGATTACTTTGCTCCCTGTCCAGTTATCCATTTAACACACAGCAAACTATTAATACATGAGTGTCAAACTCGTGGCGTCACATTGTCGTCACGTGATGTATCGTGACTTTTTTCCCCTTCACTAAAATGGGGGTGGGCGTGGTGAGCGTGTGACGCATCCGGCCTGCGGGCCACGACTTTGACTTCCCTGTATTAATACATCCATTTTTTAAAACCAACTGCAGTGTTGTGCCTTACCTCTATGTATGTATGATTTTGCATCAGGGATTCCTAAACTTTCGCCATCACATTTTCCTTTACTGTCTTCTTAAGGTACACCTCCCCTAAAAATCCAACACAAACACAAATGAACAATGAAAACAATACAATTAACATTTGGGAAAGGTGGATTTATTGTGACAGTGTAACTACAAAGTTCTTCATTCTCCCCTGGTACACCTTACAGTTTGGGAAACCCCATATTAAATCCCTCTCGCTCTCCCCCCTCCTCCTCCTTCTCCTTCTCTAATCCTTTTTTATCTTCCAGGAAAAACAATGTATATGAATTCATTTCTGAACACCAACAAAGCTTTCCAAGAGATCTGCTCAGTAAAGCTATGGGGGAAAATGTACTTAAAGATGAAAATACTCTGGTAAGTACAATAATACTTCCTTAAGTCAAAGTTCCTGGTCTGTGCAAATGATGCCTCCAGATCCTTATTGTCTCTTTCATCATCATCATCATCATCATCATCATCATCATCATCACCACCACCACCATCACTACCAGTACCAGTAAAAAAAAGGCAACTAGAAACAACAACATGATTTAATGTTATAATTCATGTATTACCTCATGTAATTTTATCTAGCATTGATATATTTAATGTAATTGGGCTTTCATTGAGATTTCAACTATATACTTAAATTGCGTTCATATATCAGCTAATTAATTACTAGAATGGTATTTCCAAACCTCTAGTTTCTGGAGCTATAATCCAATCCACTGGAAAGGCAACACTTCAGAGAAAATGGCCTACTTGAGCTATTTGCTCCTGCTTTTTGTTACAAGATTCAACTATCTTTATAAGTCTTTGATTAATATTTAATATATTTGGTCTTGGTTTGCAGTTGGTAGTCATGCCACTCTCATAGCTTGGCATCTCATAAACATTTGCACAATATTTTTTTTTTATTTTGTTAAATTGATATGCCTGTTCTATTTGTCAATAAAGCTAAATCTTTTTTAAAAATGTAATGATGATATTATATTTAGGCTGTTGGTTTGAGCTCCGAGCGTGGCAAGTTGGTTGCAAATGTTTCATCACCATTCGAGGAGACATCGTCAGTGAATTCAAAACGCACTGATGATGTCTCCTCAAATGGTGACAAAACGTTTGCAACCAAATTGCCAAGCTCGGAGCTCAAACCAACAGCCTAGCTACCAACCCGAGCTACTAATATTCAAACACATTTCGATGATATTATTGTTAGATAGTGGGTAGAGATGACAGGAGACAGACTTCCAAAGCAGCTCTTTATTTCAGCTCTTGTATCAGTAACCAGCAAAGAGCAGTCTGACAGCTTGCCCTTTTATAGGGAGCTGTCAGACAGACCAGCCAATAGCGTTTGAGCTTTTTCCCGCTCAAACGCTGGACCTGGTTGGAACCATGCAACATAGTTTAAACAGTTAGAACATAACACCCCTCCCCTCCTGGATGGAGCTGTCCAGCATACGTAATCACGCAGGTAGGCGGGGCGTTTTGGAGCACTACTAGACCTGCGCAATACAGATGGTGGTGAGGCAGC
>QLTV01000597.1:498091-516544 GCA_003457575.1 Thermophis baileyi | reverse complement strand
TCGGGTATTTTGTTTACAATGCTTCTTGCATTAATTAGCTTGCATTTAAGATCAGCAGTGGTAGATATTAAGGAAGTAAGTGGCGTGCATGCCTAGTTTTGGATGATGAGAGGTTGGTTTTGGTTGATGGTAGGTTGGATGTTGGGTTGGGTGATGAGGGGTTGAATGTTGGATGGTGGATTGCGGGACTTAGGTTTGATGCAGTCAGCACGGTAGTCAATGTATAGGTCAGTATGTCCTTGGTCATGAAGTCTTTTGAGTTCAGCACGGAGTTCGCGGGAGCGGATTCGTTGTAGTATGGATAGGTCAGGCCGTGAGCGAAGTTTTTTGGGGTTGGAGTCATTTCTGTTGCACTGATGGTACTAGCAGAATATCTCTGGAATTATGGCATACTGAATCATTTTTATTCCTTCACTTTGCTTTCGCTCAGCTTGTTTTTCACTTAATGGAAAGGGTTTGCTCACGTCAAGAAAAGGATAAATAAAAGCAAGCAGCTTTAAAAGTGTCTCTGACACCAGCCTTTTCAAGTGAGAAGTACTCTTCCTCTTAAGAAATGTATTTTCTCTGTCTGTTGGGGATGTATATAAAGGTGAAAAAAAAACCCCAAATAAAGTGTTTTCTAAGCAGAAAATTGAACCAAAAGGAATATGTACTCTTGATTTCCCCATCTCTCTCAACCCTTGCCACTTTCTCTTGTAAACATCACTTGGCTTTTTTTTTTCTGAACATGAAGTCAGGGTGCAAATAGTTCTGCTTCTAATACAGGAAAGTTTAGAATGAGTATTGGAGGGATACTAGACAGATGGGAAAGTGGATAGGTCATGGAACTAAGTGCACAGTACTGCCCTCTCCCCAGAGATGGACTAGAAGACCATGGAACCTGGACAGAGAGGTTGTAACTGGAATAGCAGAAAAGTGAGCAGACACAATATTAAAACTACTTGAGAGAGCCAAGACTTCTTGTGTCCAGCTAGGTATGTTCCTGGCTTGTTGCTCCTGCTCCTATAAGAGAGGCTGTCCTGGTTGAAGAGATGAACCTGAACACACATGCATTATAAGTCAGCAGCATTAGGGTCATTGGAGGGGAGATACATTAACATGCAACCAAGGTAGCATAGCAACTCTATCCAGTAGTACTCAGCAAGGAAAGTGAACTGGGGACTAATAGGTAAATTGTTCCATGTGAACGGAAACCCACTTATCTCCAGTTCTGAGAAGGTAACTCCTTTCTGGGATGTAGGTCATCAGATTGTCAGAATTCCTTGCTTCAAAATGTTGCAGGTCAACTCTAGATCTATATAAAATAAGAGTTCATCCATCCATGTCCCATATATAACTGAGACTCGGTTGGGTAAGGACAGTGATGTCATCCTATCTGAAATCTGTCTTGTACCAACCTCTGACCAGAGAAAAGGGGTGGCATTGATCTCTACATGGGGAGTGTGATACCTGAAGAGTATTCAGAAGCTGCAGCTTGAATGCATAGTTCTGGGAGGTCCTAAGACTGCACACATCACTGTTACTGTGCGAGTTGCATTGGTTACAGTTTGCTTCTGGGTACAATTCAAGGTGTTCATTGTTAACTATAAAGCCCTGCACGGCATGGGTCCAGGGTATCTGAGGAGCTGTCTTTCCCTAATGGGACACATTCACCCCACTCACGCAAGCGAAAGAGGCCTGCTATGGATCCCATCTGCTAAGGAATTGAAGCAGATGGAGGTCAAGGAGAAGATCCTTTTCTGCTGTGGCCCCATCCCTATGAAACATCCTACTGCCAGATGTGAGAATTGTCCCCTCCCTTTTGGCCTTTCGGAAGGGTGTTAAAAGCTGGCTTGCTGGTTGGCCTAGGCCTGCTCACCACTGGAAGTGGCTGATGGGGTAAGAAGACCTCATCCAGTCTCATCCATCTCTTAGTTCTCTTAGTTTCAATTTTAGTACTGGTTTTAATCATACTTTAATCTGTGCAGTTTTAATGTTTTAATTATATATATATTTACTTATTTTATAACTTGTAATTCAACCAGGGTCACCTTGTAGGGTAGATGGGCAGTATAAAAATTTAATCAATGCGTACATAAAATAAATAAATCTCTCATAGGTTCTGAGATACTGGGATACTGGGATGTAAATACCTATGTGGTAGGTTGAAGCTATGGTTGAATTTGTCTGAATTGTGGAATGATAAAGATGTCAGTAGCTGGGAGAGAGCTACATTTTTCCCTCTTCCAGAACTTCTGGCATTTAAGGGTGGCACTAGGAGAATCAGGCAGTCATAATGGTTAGGCACTTAAACAATGGCAGTAAATTGTTCAACTATTTATTTACATCTATCCTTCTTGCTTCTTTTATCCCTGTGAATAAGACAATTATGTAGTAAAGTCACAAATACATTGCAAAATATCTGCCTTCTGTAAGGCATGTTTGTTTCATGCACAAGGATCATATCATATGGTAGAAAAGTGGAAATCTTCATGCTGATAAAAATATATTTTGTATTAGTACAGATTAAGTATGTAATGTAGATAATATTGCCCATCACATATAGCATCCAGCCCAATAAAGCAATGTTTTGGGGGTGGGGTGGGTGGGATAGACATCTTGATTGCAATAGCTGTTTATTTGCTGAGGGACTCAACCAATTTTCTATGTCAGTCACACAATCAACACTTTTATGTGGTATTTTAAATTGTGTAGAAGGGGTGTCAAATTCATGTATGGAACACATTCAATAATATTCTCAGTTTAAAGGGACAGTTATTAAATATTTCTAGTTTTGACCTGTGCTTCAATAACCCAGGAAACTAAAACATATGACATGCATTTTATAAATTTTGTTGAGTCTTTTATATGATGGCTTTAGAAATCAGAGTCCACAAATCCACATTTGGTTTTCTTTTTATCTTGCAAATGGCACATTTAGTAGACATGGGTATACTTTGCCAAATCCCTCAATAGAAAGACCCTGATACATTTATTGTATGCATACAAGATACAGTGCAGAAGTGGGTTCCTGCCAGACCGGTTCTTTAGAGCGGGGTAGCGGGAATCCCCCCCCGCTCGCCGAACCGGCAGCGATGGCCAGCTGGACATGCACCCGAACCGGCTCTCTCGGAGGCGCCATAGGTGCTGCCATCTTGTTTTTCGCTTCTGCGCAAGCGCAGAAGCTGTTTTTTGCTTCTGCGCATGCGCAGAAGCTGGATTTTCAGCACTGTGGCTGCGTGGCGTGCAACGCACGCGTGCCCACACGATGTGGGAGGAAGCGAAGCAGCAGTGAGGTAAGTTAGAACCCACCCCTGATACAGTGCCTCCCCCAAATTATACCCAGTATATTAAATGATTAATAATTTCACAGTTCACAATCCACTTATTTTTTACTATATATTTTCTATACATATGGAAAATAATACAGAGAAAGAGAGAGAAAACACAAAACACATTAGCATTATCTATTGTTTCTATTGTGACACACAGTAGATTTCATTGTTTAAAGCATGCACACAACTCTAGAGTCCACATTAGTGTGTCAGAAAGCTCAACTAAAATAATATTCATGAGATGCTAATTGTGCATGCCCAAAGTATGCATACATTTTAATAAAACAAGAGATAGAATTTCCAGTAGATAGCAGAGTGCAGACCTCAGCGTGAGAACTCTATTATATCTGATGACAATGATATTTTCTTTTCTTTTCTCAGCGACAGACCATAGAGCTAATTCCTGTGACTGAAGTCCATTATCGATATGCTGCAAAGTCATATATTTATTATATCTACGGAACAGAGAACAAAGTCTATGCCCTGGACTATCCAGAAAGATACTGTTGTGGCTGCACTATAATCTGACAGTGAAATTCTGTGCAAGTATTCTTTATATAAAACAAGCTATTTTTATGTCTAAATTATCTAGAGTGGGATGATATGGATTTCCTGCTTGCTACTGTGATAAGCTTTGTTATCCTACTCCTTCAGATAAGAAAGCTGAAGGCATGGTAATAAAATGTCCTAAATCCTATTTCTACTTTTGTTTAAACAACATATATCTAAATATGTATCTTTAAATATATGTGTCTAATATATATTTTCTGGAAAAATAGCACCTTGGAGCATAAACTATGTATCTGTTTTCTAAATCTACTGTGTTGTAATCACTATTACATCTATAGGAGTACAGACTTAAGCAGATGTATGAGACGATGGAAACTGGAATAATTCTAGAAACCTCTAGACAAGCAAGTTATTATATATGGGTTAAGGCCATTTTCTTTAAAATTTGGATTGTTTTGCATGTGATTTTGGTTAAGTGAGAGACAATGAAATTCAGTTCCTCCCCTTTAGTTATCAAGAAACAGTTGCATGTGTATTGTATAGAGAGAAAAAATATGTAGCATGAATCTAGTTGTTCTAGGGCAGGGATGTCAAACTTGCAATGACACGTTGTTGTCATGTGATGTATTGCAACTTTTTCCCCCTTCGCTAAACCGGGGGTGGGAGTGGTCAGCATGTGATGCATCCGGCCCACGGGCCGCGAGTTTGACACCAGTGTTCTAGGGCATAGTAATGTATTAAATTACAAGCTTAAGATAAAACACTTGTGTTAGTAGAATATGTTGTACTGAATATATAATATATTTTTGTAGGGAAAACATAACGATATAATAAAACCATCTTTTCTTTTGCTGTGAACTGTTTCATCAGAATTAGGCAGAAAGCAAGCATCCTAAGATTTATCTGTATATAAATTTCAAACTGACAGGCAGAGTAGACAGGTGGATGAGGGCTTCAGAGTGTATCTTACAGCGATTGTAATTTCCAGAGATCAATAAGACATTGATACTTAAGTCCTAAACTCATTCATAACTATGTTTGTCTATGATGTTTCTTTAGAAAAAGCATGACTAATTATGAGACATAATATCCCCCCCCTCCAAAAAAGAAAAAGAAAAGAAAAAGAAAAGAAACATTCTGATGTGAGTCCCAATCCCAACTACGTCAGAGTCCCATATTCATAGCGTAATTATTTTCACATATCATTGCAGAATTGCTAGGTGGAGTGGTGCAGTGGCCTAGAGGTGGAGCTCTCGCCTCACAATCAGGAGGCTGTGAGTTCAATCCTAGGTAGCAACAGATATTTCTCTCTCTCTCTCTCTCTCTCTCTCTCTCTCTCTCTCTATCTCTCTCTCTCTCTCGTCACAATGAGTAAATATCAGCTGCGAATGCTGCATTGGTGACAGGAAGGGAATCCGGCCAGTAAACACTCAGCTCCATTAGTTGCCCCAACTCCACCCCGATGCAAGGGATTACGGGGTCATTAAAAGACAAAAAAATATTGCAGAATTGCTAGGTCATATTTAGAAGTGAATGAATCTGCAGTACCCTGCTTTACTTAGTCACGATTTCAGGCCAATGACAGAAAGGAGATGAATAAATGAATGCTTGGGGTTCACTGCTTTTTATGTAAACTAATAAGAAACTCAATTTGAGAATGCTGATCCAGTGCATGGGACCAAGAGGGAATATCCACAGGCTTGAGGGATCTCATTAAACTAAAATAATTAAGAGACTGGAGGCCTCGGTGGAGCTTCAGAAAGCAGGAAGAGGACTGGAATGGATAAAAAGGCAGAATGATGCTTCGTTATAAGTCCCACTAGTTTCCTTTACAGTGTCTAAGTGAGCCATTGATGATTTTCCATATACCGTAGTCCCTGTTATTGCAGGATTCATGGTATTAACAATCGTTTCAGGAAAAGCCTATGAACACAGTCCCACTTTAATGATTTTCCACTAGAGGGAAGCAATGACATAAAAATCAGTCTTTATTGTTCATGGACAAGTACATATTTGTAAGGCATTTTGCAAATCCACTTGGGATGTGAATGTGTTTGTCTCTGTGCTTGCATATTCAACTTGCATCTACATGTCAAGCGACTGTGCATATAAGCATTCATATCATTCTTTCTCACATTTTTATATGAATATATACTGGATGCTATGATGTAATCCACAGCAGGCAGGAAAAACAATCCAAAATTCAGACAACAGCAGAAAGCACATTGCAGATATAAGTACTGAACACTGGTTTGCAAATATAAATAGTGCAATGTTTTGCATAGTTTACTCAAAAGTAAATTCCACTGAATAAACTTTGCCCTAAAGTTAGCAGACAGAACTGTAATCATAATTATTTTTCAGTTTAACTACTGTACGTTTGATTTTGGTATTTTTTGCTGTGCCTGTTGGGATAGCTTCATACAAATGGTAACCTAGGATAACAAAATATAATTCTTATACTGGGACACCATATGATTGTGTGTCTAAACAAATAATTATATTGAAGCTTTGGCTCATACAGTATGCTAAACAATGGCTGGCATTCGTAGCATGTAAGCTATTAATTACCCAACTTCATTTTAGCCTAGTTGGTTGTTTATCATTTATAATGTATTTATCATTTAAACCTTCATAGTCACCCATTTGTATATGTCTCTGGGCAGCTAATATAGGATAAAAACTATATAGCAATTACAATGAAATTCCTACAGTGATACAATTCCACTTCATAGAACCTTGCTGTTAATTCCTCTAATGGGCCAGCTTAATTTCTGTGAAAAAAAACAAGGTCTTCATGGCTTTCTTCAAAGCAGGAAGTATTGAGGCTGTGGCTCTCTGGTGGAAGGTTGTTCCAGAAGGCTGTGTGAACGTAGCCCCAGAATGATTGATTTGTACATTTTAGTCAGGAGATTCTAACCAACAGTAATGTTCTTATTCATGGTGCTAGGGATTCTCTCTCTCTCTCTCTCTCTCTCTCTCTCTCTCTCTCTCTCTCTCTCTCTCTCTCTCTCTCTCTCTCTTCAGATACAGTATCTGAAGTTTAAAGATATGCATGCTGATTTCTAGATAGAACCTCAATAGGTAATTATATAGCAATAGTACTTAGACTTATCACTTCATAGTGCTTTTATAGCCCACTCTAAGTGGTTTACAGAGTCAGCATATTGTCCCCAACAGTCCTCATTTTACTGGGTCCTCATTTTACTGACATTGGAAGGATGAAAGGCTGAGTCAACCTTAACCAGTCAGGATTGAACTGCTGGCAGTTGGCAGACTTAGCCTGCAATATTACATTCTAACCACTGTGCCACCATGGATCTTATATATAGAATTGTTATTTTGCAAGTTCAATGTCTTTTTTTCCTAGGAACTCTGAAGACCATCTAGAGCAGGCCTGTCAAACTGGTGGCCCATGGGCCAGATATGTCATGCGCAGGCCACGTCCACCCTGGCTCCGCAAAGGCAAAAAACACCGCAATACGTCATGATCCAGCCCGTGAGGTGATTGAGTTTGACACCCCTGATCTAGAGTGAGTCTCAGAAGTAAGAGAGGATCTTCCAGATGACAACCTATGGAACCACTGCTATCCATGTTTATATATACCCTGTTTCTCCCAAAATAAGACATCCCCTGATAATAAGCCCAATCGGTCTTTTGAGTGCATGGCAATAAGGCCAAGCGCTTATTTCAGGGTTCAAAAAAATATAAGACAGGGTCTTATTTTCGGGGAAACATGGTTTATAAGACCTGGCAACCTGAGAAGCTCCAGGAATAATTGAGCTTCTATTCCAAAGATATCACCTTTGGTGATATGGGCTGGGATGGCTGGGAGGAGCAAGAAGGACAAAGGTTACCCATCTAAATTATATTATTTTCAGAAAATTGCTTCTCAAATGTGATATTCCTGTTTGGAAGCTTTTCCATTGTACAGTATTATTGTGAAATATCTTTTAAAACTTCTAAAATGTGATTTCGGGCAATAAAGATGATACATTCATTATTGTGACTGATCTTGTAGTGCATGGTGTCCTGCTGTCTGCAATGAAAGTGCATTTACTGGCAAAAGACAAGAAACCAATAACTAATCTCTGGGTGGTTTTGACAGGATTAGAGAAAACAAATTTCCACTCTGCCTCTCTCTTCAAATGTGAGCAGCAAAAAAATGCTAAGAACCTACCAATATTTTTAAAATATCTTTCTTGGAAATGGTAGATGATTTTCATTTTTGTTAAATAACAACAAGCAGAGTCTCCCTTGAATTGATACATTAAAATGCAGAAAGCGGGAGAGGGTGAAAACCTAATTCTTTTTCCTAATTCCTGGAACGTTAAAAAAAAATCTAAAATATTTTCAAACTGCTCATATGCCTACATAAACAAATAGCATTTTGTTGTAGTTTTCAGGCTAAAGATTCAATAAAAAGAATTTTATCCTACCTCATTCCTGCAGTATAAATTAACTGCTTGTAGAGGGAAGGTGAGACAAGGGAAGCATTTCTCTTTGTTCTATATTCTTTGGCACTCAGCAGGAGTGTTGCCTAGTGTGTGTGTGTGTGTGTGTGTGTGTGTGTGTGTGTGTGTGTGTGTTTCTAAGCTTCATAAACTGGACCAGAAGAAGATCTTAACTAAGGGATACTCAAGGAGAGAACCAACCTAGCACTGAGAAATTTCCTGACAGAACAATTAATCGATGGAACAATTAATCAGTGGAATGACTTGCCTCCAGATGTTGTGGGTGCTCCAGTACTGGAGATTTTAAAGAAGAGATTGGACAGCCATTTGTCTGAAATGGTATAGGGTATAGGGTTTCCTGCCTGAGCAGGGGGTTGGACTAGAAGACCTCCAAGGTCCCTTTCAACTCTGTTATTCTTTATTCATGTATTGAAAGAGAATCTCTCTCTCTCTCTCTCTCCCTCTCTCTACACCACCATCATCAAACCATTCAGCTGTAACATTAGACAGTTGAAATTGTAGGATTTTATACTAGCAATACAAATGGATAAAAGACCCTCACATCAATATGCAGAAAAATCCTGCAGCTTCTGAGATGAAGTGACACATGTAAATTAAATATATCTTGTGTATTGGTCTACTCATCGAGCTCTGAAATTCTTCACATACTGACCTCCTGACTTAGCTCATTTTTGCGGGGGGAAATGCCATGAATTGGATGTTTTCTTAGCTTTCCAAAGCATAGTGGGTTCCCTCCTAGTCCCAATTGTCCAGTAAATAGATACATTTAAGGAATTTTTGCATTAACAATGTGGTCTACCCTGTCTGAAGAGTGCCTTTATTAATCTCAATCAAAAATCCCATTTTAGGACATGACTGCAGGCTAATCTATTGCCATATTTGGCTTTTTCCTTTTGGAGTTACACATTTTCTTCCTGGTAAAATAGAAAAACATGCTTACATCATCTTCAAAGCATCTGATTGAAAAACTAAGTCAACTTTGGCATCCTGGCTAACCCACCATTTATTGACATGATGGTCAAATTGCCCAATTGAGTCAAGTGTCATATGCCTATCAAAAACCCAACCAGAAGCTGACTTAATAAAATCACATTGCTTCTTTATATATTGTTGTTGTTATTATTACTGTTACCCCCATTATCATCATTTTTGGATTTTGCAAAGTAAAAAAGGAAGAGCTTTTTGAAGAAAATTATATCACAAAACATTGTTTCCTGATATGCCCTATTTTCCTTTCTCCCAGCTGTGTATCTTTTCAAGCTAAGCAACCAGGATAATATTTAAAGAACATGTTCAAGAATTCATTTAAGCTTGGTGTTTTATAAGCTTTTTAAAAATACTGTTTCTTCTTCCCTTCCATTAATCTGAGATAATTCTAAGTAATTATTTTTATATCATATGTTTGTAATACAGGGAAAAAAATACAGTTTCACATTGAAGAATAGGAGTAATTTTATGCAGCATGTGCTTTAAAACCAAGGACAGTACAGCAATATATCAAAATCAGACTTTAGTTTCATTCAGAACCCAATTTTTGTATTATTTTCAGGCAGAAGAATAAGCTATTATACAGGTAGTGTTTTCAAATGTACAGTATGTTCAAAATGCAATAAGCTATCATACCTTTATGGTCTCAGCCTAGGCAGCATCTAATAAAAAAGAAATGGCAGATAGAGAGACATGGATTGCTTATTAAGATTCCTATTAATACAGGAAGAGGTAAAACCTAAGTCAAGAGAATAATTGACTGCAGGGGGATAGAGCTTACAATGGTTTTCATACCCACAATTAAGAGAAAGCTTTAGCAATAGACAAACAAGTGATTGGAATTAATCAAGAATCTGAAAATTAGTTAAGTGCAAATGATGAATTGTACAAGCTTTTATTAAATGTATAAGCTTTCATGAAACTGAAGAACAAGTTAAGAATTGTATGATAAAATGGACTATGAATATAACATAAAGGTAAAGGTAAAGGTTCCCCCGCACATGCGTGCTAGTCGTTTCCGGCTCTAGGGGTGGTGTTCATCTCCGTTTCTAAGCCGAGGAGCCAGCACTGTCCGAAGACGTCTCCGTGGTCATGTGGCCGGCATGACTAAATGCCGAAGGCGCACAGAGCGCAGTTACCTTCCCACCAAAGGTGGTCCCTATTTTTATACTTGCATTTTTTACGTGCTTTCGAACTGCTAGGTTGGCAGAAGCTGGGACAAGTAACGGGAGCTCACTCCGGTACGCGGCAGTTCAAACCGCTGAACTGCCAACCTTCTGATCGACAAGCTCAGCATTTTAGCCACTGAGCCACCGTGTCCCCTTATGAATATAACATACAAATAGACAAATTGGAAAGAATGTGAGTAAATGGGTTGAAATTCGTAATGCTTTATAATTTAAGAGAGAATTTGTATAAAACAATGTACTTTTTGGTATATGACACTGGAAAACCTATAGATGTATAAGCAATGTAGGAAATGTGAAACACGTGAAGAAACATTTTACCTTGCATGGCGGACTTGTAAAAAAGCTATAAAGTTCTGGATGCAAATGCATACAGTAAGTACAATGATACAAAAAAATCTTAAATTGATGTTGAAAAGAAGTCAGGGCTTTTCTTATTCTTATTGGGACTTATGGATAACCAATTAGAAAAAAAACTCATAGAAGATTGTTTTTATATATGGTAACTCTGGTCAGACTATTATATCCATAACAATAGGGGAATGGTGGAAATCCACAATGGAGGAATGGGCTGAGAAGATGTTGGAATTGTAAGCAATGGCAAAACTGACTTGTGTGGTCAAGGCTAAAACAAGTACTTTTTTTAAAAGACTGGAAACTTTTACAGTCTTTGCTATAAGATAGAGAAAAGTGAAGTGATAATTTATGGATTTGATAACTGAAAAAGGACTAAAGGACTTGAAGGAATTTTTGTAAAACTAAAGAAGAAAATCGGATAATAAGTTTGTTAATTTCTATTGTAAAGAAGATTTTACAATAGAAAGTTTTCTGACTTTTGTGTTCTTGTTATTTTTGTTTTTTCTATTTGGTTTTTTTTTTTTTTTTGTTTCCTGCACTTTTTCCTCTACTCTTTCTTATTCTTCTATTTTGTCATTTTAGATTTGTCTTTTATTTTTGAAAAAAATCTTTAATAAAAATTATAAGCTATCATATTTTGGTCTGGCTCACCAATAAGCAGGCACGCACCCAAGAATTTGTATTAAAGAGTAGGCTAAAATACATTTCCTTCCCCAACCTTATCACGTTGCTTCTTCCTTTTCCAAGTCCAGCTTTACTAGCTAAAGGGAGAAATGGGCTTAAAATTACTAATGAACACATATTTTGCTTTTTGCTCTTGGATGCTCCTTTCTGTAACATTTGCCCACCCCGTAGGGAAACAAGCCGATGATAACTTCAATATACCAACAGTTGGATGTAGATTTAATTGTCTCTTATATTGGAACAGGTAATTGTAATGTTAAGTGTCGGAGCTAAATTTTAATGTTAAGATAATGTTAAGGATCTATGTAAGCATATGTCCCTGACATGCATGTGTTTGTATGCAGATCTTTCATTCTGCTGCAACATGTGGATGTGATTAAGGGTGCATTCCCAGCCTGGTATGTTAGACCTCATGTATACTTGGAAATAAAACAGGCAGTTAGTCTCTATAAAAGGAAAGAAGGTTCTTTGTGGTATTAACAGAATGAAACTGGAAAGTTCCTTTCCCCTCCTTTCTCAGAGCCAAACAAAAAGAAGCCAGACCAGGTTTTTTTTAAAAAAAAAATATTTTGGTGCCTTGATCTTACATAATGTTTTTTAGTGTGCTCATATGTCAAACTCTGTTTGAATTTTGTTCATTCACTGAGCAGTTTGTAAATAAAAAGGTAGCTTAAATCCTATTAAGGCTTGGACATTTTCCTTTAACAATACTGATTGGTTGGCATGGTAAATAGTCATTGCTCAGATATGATGTTTGGGTAACTTTGTATTATTCCTTTTACCTTGTCCATGAGTAAAGGAGTTTTTTTTTTTAATACTCCCAAATCCCTGACTTGTTTGTACAAAACAAGAACAAATTTAAAAACAAACAAACAAAAACCATCAAGTCGTTTGTAAGGGAATTCCTAAGGGAAAGATCTACCTAAGAGACCTAGCTGTGAAAAGAAGATAAGACCACAGTTTTATTCTTCAGGTTATATGTCAATGTATATAAACACAAGGAGGGATGAACAGCCTTTCCATGAGCAAGAGAAAGTTAAAAAAAAAATACATTATGATGTTCACTATAACTCTGTAAACCAGGGTTTCCCAACCTTGGCAACTTTAAGACGTATTCAACTCCCAGAATTCGCCAGCCAGCCAAGGTTGGGAAACCCTGGGGTTAACCAAAGTCCACCTCTTTTAAAATGTGTTTTGCAGTGGACATTAAAAAAAACAACAACGAAGCAGAGCTTTGATCACACAGTCCCAGCCACTGTCTTAACTTTTTTGACCACCCAGTCAGGCAGACACCTTTGCAGCTGTTCCCCTTTCCAAGTCAAGTTGAACATGTCACCTGTGGAGATTGCTGCTTCATTGACATCAGCAGTTCCCCTTGCAATAGAGAGCAGCTGCTTCTTGCTCCTGTAAATATGCTCAGAAAGGCTTTGAAGGATCAACCTGTATGTTGAGCCATGGTGGCGCAGTGGTTAGAGTGCAGTACTGCAGGCTACTTCTGCTGACTGCCGGCTGCCTGCAATTTGGCAGTTAGAATCCCACCAGGCTCAAGGCTGACTCAGCCTTCCATCCTTCCGAGGTGGGTAAAATGAGGACTCAGATTGTTGGGGACAATATGCTGACTCTGTAAACTGCTTAGAGAAGGCTGCAAAGCACTGTAAAGCGGTATATACTGTATTTTTCGGAGTATAAGATGCACCTTAGTTTTTGGGGAGGAAAATAGGGGGGCGGGAATTCTGCCTATCAGGTATTCATCTGGCTAGTCCTTAGTCTGGTCAGCTTCAACACATTAGTTTGCTGGTTTTGAGCACGCTTGCTTGCTTTTTATCCCCTGGTTGGGGATAAAAAACAGTTTCTAAAACACTTCACTTCTCTCTCTCTTCAGAGAGAGAAACAATGAGAAAAGCAGGCAAAGGGAAGATCGCTTAGCTAGCAAAGCACGGAAGATCGCTTCACTGTTAGCACCAAGATCGCTTCACTGTTAGCACCTCGTTAGGGCTGAAAAAAAGCTTAGCAAAAGCTACATTCGGAGTATAAGACGCACCCAAATTTTCAGCCGCTTTTAGGGGGGAAAAAGGTGCGTCTTATACTCCGAAAAATACGGTAAGTCTAAGTGTTATTGCTATAGTGCTATTGCTGTATGTGCTTTCTAGGTTATGTTTCCCTGATCAACAAACTGACTCTACTCTTACATTTTCAGAAGCAACGTATGAAAGTGTATCCATCCTGGCTAAAAACCTGTAGGTTCACATTTGAATGCATATGTAATCAATACACTATAATGTTAACTGCTGTTATTGGTAGCATTTTATTATTTTGATTATGTGACATCAGATTGCTTTCAATACAGGTAGCCCTCAAGTTACTACCACAACTGAGCCCAAAATGTGTGTTGTTAAGTGAGAATTTGTTAAGTGAGTTTTACCCCATTTTACGACATTTCTTGCTACAGTTGTTATAAGTGAATCACTGCAGTTGATAAGTTAGTAACCCAGTTGTTAAGTGAATCTGGCTTCCCCATTGACTTTGCTTGTCAGAGGTTTGCAAAAGGGGATCACATAACCCCGGGATGCTGCAACGGTCATAAGTATGAACCAGTTGCCAAGCATCTGAATTTTGATCACATGACCATGGGGATGCTGCAATGGTTGTAAGTGTGACAAACGGACATAAATCACTTTTTTTTCAGTGCCGTTGTAACTTTGAATGGTCACTAAATGAACTGTTGTAAGTCGAGGACTACCTGTACTTAGCGATCACATAGACTGATTGCATGACAACCTGTCCTAACTTGGTCCTTCAGATCTTACAATAGTACATTCATTGCCACTGTAACCAGGGGTGGGTTCTAACTTACCTCGCTGCCATTCCCCCCCCCCCCAAAAAAGCCGAAAACAAGATGGCGACGCATGCGCAGTGCCGGAAACTCGGCTTCAATGCATGTGCAGAAGAAAAAGTAAAATAAAAAAATATCCCCCCCCAATTTTTTTTTAAAAAAAAAAATAATCCAAAAAAAAAGATGGTGGCGCCCACGGACCGGATCCGTGACGTCACCGTGACGTCACCAGCGGGTTGCTACCGGTTCGGGTGAACTGGTCCGAACCGGGAGGAACCCACCTCTGACTGTAACTGAGTCTCTCCATCTTGCTGCTAGTCCTCCTCTTCTCTTTCCTTCTACCTTTCTTCAGAGAGAGAGAGCTCTTTATGTAATATGTCTGAAGTAGAATAATTTGAGTCTATTGTTTGTACTTTGACTGAAAAATCTGGGTTGATTTGCTCAATAGTTTGTTTTATTTATTGTCTATGGTATTTTCAGGAGTCAAAGTTCAAAAGTGCTAATACTCTTACCCTGCTTCTTCAAAGTCCATCTTTGTTTCCATAGAGTGCCACAGGGAAAACCAAGGCTTGTATGATTCTGATCTTATTGGATTATTGTTTTCTCATTAGAACCAGTATTGTAATGCTTTGTGCTGTTAGCTGCTTTGGGCTTGGGGCAGGTAGGTTATCATGAACAAATGTCTTTGCTTTCACATCTCAGTTGCCTTAATGCCTGTTTTCCTGTGATAGAATTTGATCTTAATGGTCCGCCGTCCCCCCAGATTTCCCCAACGAATGCTTCAATCATCTCCATTCTTCATTGTAATGAAATCAAACTGCCTTGAGTTTCATTTATTTATGGTGGCAGCGTTTATAACCTTACCTCCTTAGACCAAGCTCAGCTATCAAAATATTAGTTTTAGTTTTTTCAATTGAAACAGATTCCTCTGTGCATGGAACCAGCTAAATCTGTAAAAAAAAAAAAAAGAAAGCAGCTTCAGGGTGTTCTGATAAATAAATAAATAAATAAAAAACCCTCTCCTCCACCTCTCATTTCATCTGCTGATTCAAAGGGCAGGAATAAATGTGATTTGATGAAGCCGGCAGGGAAAATATATTTTGGATATTTTATGTAAATTTGTAAACATATTTGTGTATATTATTTATTTTTTTTTGTTCGTGTTTTATTTTTTTTTTTACCAATTTTCTACTGTTTCCTAGCACAGTTAACATTTTCTGTGATACAAGTTACTAGTGGAAATTATGCTCTTATCGGTTAAGAGATATTATGGAAGAGGAGTAGTTTTACAAAGTGTTATAAAATATTGCTGGTGTGAAGAAGGCAAAATCTAGAAGGCGAAGTGTTTTTTTATCACGGCAACCTGGTCTACCCAAATATGGGATGGAGCATAATACTGCTTCCGCTTTTAATACATCTACCTAATAGGTTAATACATCTACCTAATATGTAAGTAGCCCAGGTTCAAATCCCAGAAGGGTATGGCTAGCTGACGAGAGCTAAATAGCTTGAAATAGATGTATACTAGTCTCCCTTTATTTCTTTGTTGGTAAATATAAATTTAACACTAGAAGAAGGCACTTACCAGCATCATTGCATTCTACTTAAAGATGGTACTGACATGGTGTAGGTATTGTTGCATATATCTCTGCATTATCAATATTTTTCAATTGTTGGCAATGTGCTGAAGAAGCCTGAGGGCAGATAAACATTCCCCCGTTCCCACAAGTCAAGTTGGACTTTGAGCAGAACAAAGAGAATAAAAAAGGTGGAAAAATCAGGAAAACACGAAAGGAGATAGGAAATGGATGGGGCCTGAGAAATATAGAGGGATGGAAATGCTGTGGAGAAGAAACAAAAGTACAAGAAGCTAGAATCTACATCATAATATTGTGCTACGTTTATCTAAAACACTAGAAGGTTATGCCCCTCACAATCATTTGTCTTCAAACTAGGGATCCTTGTCCTGGATTCAGTGAGAACAAGGTGATCAAGGCAGATGATGGCTTCATCTTTCTTAAAAGGAGTATTTTAAAAAGTTGTATTGGTATGTACCAGGGGTCTGCAACCTTAAACACTCAAAGAGCCATTTGGACCAGTTTCCCAAGAAAAGAAAACACTGGGAGCCACAAAACCTGGGTGGGTATGGCCAACTTGATGTCACTCACTTCCACCTAGTCATATGACCCCGCAGCCATGCCTACCCAGGTTTTGTGGCTCCCATTGTTTTCTGTGGGAAACAGGTCTGTCTCTGTCTCTGTCTCTCTCCTCTCTCTCTCCTCTCTCTGTCTCGTGTGTGTGTGTGTGTGTGTGTATGTGTGTGTGTGTGTGTGTGTGTGTGTGTGTGTGTGTGTGTTCCCTCTTGAACCATTTCCAAAAACAGGCGAGGGTTGGTTTTGGGTTTTTTTGTTTTTTTTTTTGCTGATGTTGTTCTTTCTTCTTCTTTGGGTGTTTTTTACCATGATTTAAATCAAGAGTCATTTCAGGTTCCCAGATAAATGAAGCTCTTTCGTCCCCCTGCTGTAGCTCCCTGTTGGCTGGCCCCACCCCTCGCCCTCCCCTCCCAGTCACTCCTTCTTCTTCTGGCCCTTGTTGGTGCTGCGTGCACCTCGGTCACTTGGGGAGACGCAAGACTTGCTCTCCGCCTCGAGACACTGGCCCGGCCCGGCTGCAGCCGATGCTCCGCATTGTAATGGGCTCCAGGAGGAGGAGGGGACACAAAAGAGCCGCGGTGGCGCAGTGGTTAGAGTGCAGTACTGCAGGCTACTTCTGCTCATCACCGGCTGCCAGCAGTTTGGCAGATCGAATCTCACCAGGCTCAAGGTTGACTCAGCCTTCCATCCTTCCGAGGTCGGTAAAATGAGGACCCAGATTGTTGGGGGCAATGTGCTGACTCTGTAAACCGCTTAGAGAGTGCTGTAAAGCACTATGAAGTGGTATATAAATCTAAGTGCTATTGCTATTGCTATTTAGCGCACTTCACAATGGGGGAGACGGCGTCCCCTTCAGTCCCGCTCTGGAATATGGAGTGAGTCTCCATCCCCCGCCATCGCCCTTACCTTCTCAGGCCAGGTGAGGCGTGACTGGGAGGGAAGGGCGAGGGGTGGGGCCAGCCAGTGGTGGGTTCAACCGACAGGGAGCCACAACTGGGGGACGAAAGAGCCACATGTGGCTCCGGAGCCATGGGTTGCCAACACCCGGTATGTACAGTATTAGGATCATCAATTATTTTATAGCTTGTGTTTCTTTAGATGATGTGACAAGAATTTAAAAGAAATCAAGATAGATTATGAGCTAATCCAGAGAATGATAGCACTGCATAGAGTACTCCTGTCTATCCCCTCAAATAAAAGAAATCATGTCCCTTTCTAAACTTCAGCTCAATATTTTGGTGAGAAGGTACTCCACATTTGCAGATGTGCCATTGGCTCAGCTGTGGTTTGCTATTTTGTCTTTATCTCTGAGATTCTGTCTCCTCCTTCCTCTTTCCTCCTTATTACATTTCAGCTGCCATTATCTTACAATCAGCCTTGACTACAGTATAGGATAAGCACCATGGAAGTTGAAATCCTCGGGGAACACCTGGGAAGTGAAGGCTGCCTTAGCCTACATAGATGTTTAAGCTATCCACTGAAATGTTACAAAGGAGAAGAGGATGTGGAGGTACGGTATACACAAGTCTGAAAGTTTCTTGCCTAGTACTGAAAAGGACATTTTTCTTCCCACAGAAGGTAGCGAGCAATCATCTCCTGATTTCTTCATCACCAAGAAAGAAAATCTCGTGCATGAGACTCAAAGAGTGGGATCTTGTTATCAACGCGATAGTTGATAACAAATTGGATTATAAAAGCATAAATAGAAAAAGTATTAGGAGACATGTACCAATAACATTTACAAATATGGTCAAAGAACTGGACTTATATGATGTATGGCGTAAATGGAATGCTCAGGGAAAACATTACACGTTTTACTCGTATCCCCATATATCTTTGTCACGTATTGATATGATTTGGACGAATTTGGCATTAATTATGGACACAACAAACATAGAGATATTAACTAATAGATGGGCTGACCACCACCCAGTATTATTACAATTGAAAGG
>QLTV01000597.1:476495-495469 GCA_003457575.1 Thermophis baileyi | reverse complement strand
CTGAAAAAATAAAATAAAATAGATGTATGTTTGTTCATTTGTTATTTATGTAAGTACAAAATGTTACACGAGTTTTGAGTGCACATAGACAACTGAAATAGTGATACTGATATATTGATAAATTGACATTAACTTACGAGAAATATATAATATGCACATAAGATGTATGTAATATCTAAGATACGTTAGGCTGCTTTATGAAATTGGAATTTGTCTTGTGATTTGTGGTGTTAGGTTTGTGTTTTTTTTTGTTGTTGTTTGTTTGTAGTTTTGTTTGTGTATTTATGTATATATGTGATTATGTACATATGTATATACACATTATATGTTTGTTCCTTTTTTAATACTTTTCAATAAAAATTAAATTTAAAAAAAACAAAGAGTGGGATCTTTGCAGTAATCCTTTATTTGGAAGCTTTGCCCACTGTCATTTTCCACTTTGGTGGTTACTCTTGGATAGAATTGGATTCCTATCTTTGAGTTGCAAGCAAATTAGCACTTTGGAGATTAGCCATACTTGAACCCCAAACCTGAAGAAAGCCCTACAATGCCAACAATATTTGTGCTGTAAATTCAGGTGAGCATTCTTGGCCCATGAGGACAAGGGGGCAACTGGCTATTTCTGGACATACGTTTAGGTGTCAATATTGGCACAAATTACATATCATGATTTAACCGATGTAACTTGCATGGTTTGAGCCAGTGATCTCTGAATAGTGAAATGAACACAGCTGTGTCTGGGAAAAGCAGCAGAATCACATGTAAACCATTTTTTGCATGGCTTCTGCTTGTATTATATGGCAGATCAATTTTCTTAAAAGCAACCATTAATTTTCTTAAAAGCAACAGTTAGTCGTACTATTAAATGGCAGGAAGCACACAAACTCTCCTCTGTCTCTGGAAGGGTGGGAACAGCTGGCATATTATGGCAACACACGTGTCAATACTTTTTGTCTCATAATTGCCTTTCTCCATGTGTGTGCCATTAGGTATCAGATTGTTTGGACATACTCCATTTCGATTGACTGGGACCACCATGTCTTTTCTTAAAACAAAAACCCTTGTCTCCTTTTCTTTTAAATTCAGAGCAGTACAATAACAATCTCCAGATGTCTTGAGAAAGGCAAGTGCACTGGGTCATTTAATGTCCTCCACCCTGCGCTTGAATGAATTAAAAGGAAATATCCCAGCGGAAGAGAGCAAACATTAGCCTGATGTCTCTTCTAGTGCCATAAAAGCTGGCAATAATTTTGAGAGCCCGCCTCTGAAAGTGCTGCATGGGAACTGTCATAATTCGAGACTGAAGGAATCTAAGTGATTTCATTCCATAGTTGTATAAGGAGTGTCACTTATTTCAGAGATATAGAGCCGTTAATGCACGCTCATCAAGCTTTTGTTAATTATGAATCCCCCCTCTCTTATCATTAATAAATAGTGCCTAAACTTCAGAATTCTCCATTGCTGCTACACCCTACATGTCTTTAGACGAATGGTGAGTGGTCAAATGCTATTGCCTTTTCTTCAACTGGATAAAGTATTAAACAGGGGGTGCAGGAAATAAAATCCCCTTCAAGTTAAGCTTAACTAGTGACTAGATAACTCTTCCTTGCCACTGTTTTTTTTTTCCTGGAATGTTTTTCAACCTCAAGTCTAGCCTGAGCCTTGGGGCTTCCAAGTGATCTTACATTTCAGTACTAGTCAACTTAGTTTTTTCAAGATGTCCCAGGGTGAACAATGTGGCAGCATAGGGAAGGGCTTCTTAATGAAAGAAAGAGCCCCTTTACTAATTGTAGAATGGAAGGGATTCCAGTCAGCCTGTTGCCTGAAGTTTTGCAATACTCCTCTACCCAACCTCTACTGCAGGCGTGTCAAACTCGTGTCGTCACGGCGGCGTCACGTGACATATAGCGACTTTTTCCCCCTTTGCTAAACCAGGTGTGGGCATGGCCTGCGCGTGATGCATCCGGGCCGCAAGTTTGACAGCCCCGCTCTACTGGTTATGATTGTGGGACAAGGCCTTGTGTAGGGCAGTCCACGAAACACATGGCTTCCCATTCTTACAGCCACTCCATCCAGAAAGCATACAATAAAGGAGAAGAGACAAGCAACATTTTGGGAAGAAATAAAGAATGGGGCTTATAAGGAACTTATAGAATTTCTTTCAACTCAAAATATCTTCACCTTATTTCTTCTGCTAACTCAAACTCTATAGCTTTTGGGCAAGACACGTTTAAATATAGCTTAGTGCCAACCTATTCTAATATTCTAACAGATTATTTTTGTAATCTAATACCAAAACACCAAACACCTAGTCATTACATTTCATATGCTGCTTCAAATAATACAATTCTGTTTAATTTGTATTATTTTAAATCTATAAAGGAATATCTTTTAGTTATCTGCTGGAAATAACCAACTCTTTTAAGAGTATAACTAGATTTGAGGCTAAATACTTTACTGGAACATCATTAAAGGAATGATAGTTGTAGGGTTTCCAAGTTCTCAAAGAAAGTACTATATATGAAATAAATCTTCAAATCTTTGTTTTGCCAATCACAGCGAAAAGTGCCTCTTCTATGCCTCTATATGTTCAGAATATTTGGGGAAGCATTTTTCTAGAACTAATGTCAGCAGTATCCTAATGAAAATCTAATCTCTCTTGCTATTTTTTAAAGCGACATTCTTTTTGATATGTTTTAGTTATCAAATCTTGCTTGGCCTCAAGATGCTACAAAAACCCAATCCATAATATTCCTTTTATGAAAATATTTGGAGATGCCTAAAACAATGAAAAAGATCCCAAACACTTATGATCTCAGTTTCAATGCCCAATGTATTTAACATCTGATATAGAAAGTGAAACAGAGCGAGAGTTATATATTGGTTGTAAAAGGTTAGGCATTTGATGAAATGTACACCGGTTTCTGTTTCTAGAGTTCATGTTTCTTTCCTTAAAAAAAAAAAAGAAATAAAATGCAAGTTTCTCCTTGTTATTTGTAAATGTCTAGCCAGGGGGGGAAAATTCCTCATAGATTGTGCTTGTCTTTTTACATTTGTTTCTAGGTTTTAGTTATCAGCAAAGTATAAGGGCAGACAAAGTGATATATTGAATGTAGGGATAATCTCCTTTTCTGCCATAGAATGACAGAACCATTAGAGATTGTAAAATGAAGTCACTCCAGGGAGAATATCACTATTGCTACCATTTTTTTCATCTCTCTCTCTCTCTCTACCATGAGTTCATTTCTTCACTGATGGTTCTGATCTCAGTCAGATGTTCTTTTCCCTTAAACATAAACACATCAGGAAATGTTGGCCACCCTAATCAAAGGTAGGTGAATATGAAGAGCCGAGGTGGCACAGTGGTTAGAGTGCAGTACTGCAGGCTACTTCAGCTGACTGTTCAGCAGTTCAAATCTCACCGGCTCAAGGTTGACTCAGCCTTCCATCCTTCTGAGGTGGGTAAAATGAGGACCCAGATTGTTGGGGGCAATATGCTGACTCTGTGAACCGCTTAGAGAGTGCTGTAAAGCACTGTAAAGCGGTATATAAGTCTAAGTCTAAGTGCTATATAGGCCAAAAAAATGAAGAACAGGTAGTCCTCAACTTAAAACCATTTGTTTAGCTACTGTTGAAGTTAGAATGGGACTGAAAACAAAATGACTTACAACCAGCCCTCACACTTATGACCATTGCAGCGTCCCTACAGTCATGTCATCAAAATTTGGACTTTGTGCAACTCAGATCATGTGATTGCCATTTGTAGCCTTCTCAGCTGGCTTCCAACAATGGGATAGGCTGGATTTGCTTCTGCAGTGATTTGTTTAACAACCATGAAAAGGGTTGTTAACAACCATGAAAAGGAGCAGAAAAGGATTGTAAAGTAGGGTGTGACTCACTTAACAACCTTAAGTTGTTTTGTTTAGCAATAGAAATTCTGGTCTCAATTGTAGTTGTAAACCGAGGATTATTTTTAAGCAGAAAATTGCTGCTGGTTGAACTTTGCTGCTTTAAATGGGTCTGAATGGATAAGCCAAGTGGCTATTCCATTGTTAGTGCTAGATTTTGCATAGTGTGTCATAATATAAATATGTTGTCTAGGTCAGATCCCGATTAGTGTATGATGGGTAGGACCTCTGCACAACACTCTGAAGGGTTATTTTCAGTTGGAAGAGATAACTTTAGCCAATACAGAAAATCAATCTGGGTGTATGAAGATAAGTAGTAAGATCATCAGCTTGCTTCATGAATATTAAAAGAAAACATTAGCATTGGGATTTGATTATGCAAATACTTCTTAATTTTAGCAGTAGTTCATAGCAATAGCAATAGCAGTTAGACTTATATACCGCTTCATAGTGCTTTACAACCCTCTCTAAGCGGTTTACAGAGTTAGCATATTGCCCCCAACAATCTGGGTCCTCATTTTACCCACCTCGGAAGGATGGAAGGCTGAGTCAACCTTGAGCCGGTGAGATTTGAACCGCTGAACTGCAGCTAGCAGTCAGCTGAAGTAGCCTGCAGTGCTGCACTCTAACCACTGCGCCACCTCGGCTCTTGAGCATGGCCCAGGAGAAATATATTTGGCTAATACACGTGAAAATTCTTACACTTCCAGAAATAATGTTGCAGCCATCTTTTTTACTAGCTGCTCAATTAAATAGGTCACAACTGTGAATATGCCTAATTAACAGATTTTTTTTAAAATTAAAAAAAAACACCATCTTTCTTTCCCAAATTAATATTTGTTTTCCAGAATCTTTGTTTTGGAATCTGCTCTACAGACATGATTCCAGGTGATGGGATTTAGAAAAACGATGCTGGAAAACTTTGTATTAAGATACTACTCATAAAATGGGCTTTGTAAAATATATTTATGGTGTTCAAGAGCTGCTGGACAATAACGGATACCAGAATAATTTCATTCTAATCCATAAGCTACCTTGCCTGTCTTTTATGAGAATAGTTTTTAAGTTTTATTTTTCTCTTTGTATTTTTTTGGAAATATTCTTTGTTGCAACATAAACTTTCCTTTTTCTAATAAAATCCCCTGATTGGTACAATTAAAGAATTGGTATTTTTGAAATGATGCTTGCATACCATACATGAAAACATGCAGCACGTGTAGCTTCTGCTCTAATTGACCTGCAGAGCAAATTGACATTCTTGGCTGACTACTAGAGCTTTAATGTAGCCAGAAAATCTGGAAATACTTACGATAAATTCAAAGAATGAAACAAATGAGAATTAAGATATATTTGCATATTCATCTATCAGACACAAGAGGACAATTCGCATATTTTAATGTAATATCATTGCTCCAAATATTATTTTAAGAAACTGATCTGCTATCTTTGCTATGCAAAATCCCAAGGAGACATACAATATACAGTAAATGTAAAATATATTGCAAACTTATGAGACATGTACCTAGAACACAAAAGGAGGGGGGGGAAATCAAATCATCTCACTCTGGTTCAGAATCACTCAAATACATTTAGGGATAAAAGCTACTCCAAATGAAAAGATGACAAAGGGTGGCATAAAAGATCAAAGAGAGCTACTTGTGTCATCCCATATGTTTGTACTATTACAATAACTTTAATTCTGAGTGAGAGGGAATTGTGTGTCCAAGGGCCACATGGGGCTAGAGGTTTTGGCTTACTCAAAGTTATTCCTATTCTTATCTTTAATCAGATTAGATTTCTCTAGATCAGGGGTGTCAAACTCGATTTCATTGAGGGCCGCATCAGGGTTGTGGTCGACCTCGGGGTGGGCGGGGTTGGCATGGGCAGGGTGGGCATGGCCAGCTCGATGTAACTCAAATGCCATTTTTGCTAGCAGTTTGTTTTGCTAGCACTTTGCCTGTGAAAATGGAGCTCGGGAAGGCCACGTGCGGCCCTCCGGGCTCCGTTTTTGCTGGCAAAGGCACAGCGGGCTGGTCTAAGTACCCCGTGGGCCAGATCCGGCCCGCAAGCCTTGAGTTTGACACCCCTGCTCTAGATAATACAAATAAGGCGCCCCTGACTTTGAGGATTACCCAGTTTTGAAAGGGGACTACTTCATCCAAGATGCTCGTGTCCAAAGGGAAAATGGGTATTTCCTCATCAGGACCAATGGTTCTTATTACAAATTCCAAAAGGCAGCTTGGGATGAAACTTCAGTCTGCAGTGGTCAATATGAAACAGATGTAGTATTTATATCTTTGCTATTGATTGAATTCTGCTATTAGTTAATTTGGCCCAAGTACAATTTTCCCTGCAGGCTGCAGTTCTATGGAATAAATCTTTTGTTGGATTAGACTGTTTATTTAGTGTTTTCCTTCCATCCTGTGAAGAATTAAATTTCAGGAGGCTAAGGGCACTAACAAACGTCAGCTAAAACAACCCGAGTGTGTGATAAGTGGGCTGCGCTGACCTCGTGTGTACTGAATTACAAGCAGATGGCATGCTTTTAAGACTCTGCCTATCTCTAAAAGTCATGGATTTAAGAAGATAGGAAATTGCTTTCTATTAAGGCATCTTGGTTTACTGAGGTCAATATGGATTGGCAGTGGCAAATCAGAGTTTGGGGCTGGTTCTTCCAGCCTTGGAATTGAACTTAGAACTTTTTGTTAAATAAAAGATGTGTTCTGACACTGGGTTAGATATAGATGTTTTCCAAGCCACACAAGGCTTTTAATGTAGAATGGGAACCCCCCCCCCCTAATAATTGTTTGATGAGGTAGCAACAAGAGAGCATTTCTTCACACTCTCTCATCCCATTTTCTATTATCATACACACAGCCTACCAGGTTTATATGAGGAAAGGTTGACAGTATAGAACTTCAACAACTGTAGCTTTCTCTCATCTCAAATATGAGTGCAACCATACATTGTATTAGGTCTTAATATAGTTTAGCAATCTTTTAGTATGTTATGTGAACCCATCTTCTGTTATGGCTTAACAATATCATAGTGTGTCAGTTGAGCCAACTGTAGCTTATTCCAATCAAAATTAAGAAAATTTGATTTACCACAAAGTGCAATCCAAATCAACAAGCTAGATGCTGTAACTCTTAATGTGCTGCCAACAGAGTGAGAATATGTTAGTAAAACTGAATTTTGCCACTTTTTCAGATATTTTAACTCTCCAGCCGCTTTTGGAAAAGGGAGAAGGGAGAGAATTCACCCTGTTCAGGTACCAAGCACATTTTACAGTAGAAGAGAATATGTAAGGTAGCAAGGTAAGTACATGTTATCTTCTTCATTATATGTACTCTGATTTATATAATTCAACAACAGATTATGGAACTGATGTGTGTGCTTGCCTTTAAGTTCTCACTTAGTTTATGAATAACTTTTTGAATAAATATGTAAGGAATGCTTATGTTGATGTTGGATGTATGATGGCTGGGGACCTGGATGTACAAGCACTTTTTTAGACAGATGATGATGTGCCGATGGCTGAGATCATGAATGATTTGCAGGAAGTGTCAGGCCATATGATTCAGTGAAGGGTATGGATCATAACAATCTACCAGATCAAGGTGATTGTGACATAGAAATGAATGATTACAAGTTATATGTAAGTGTTGAAAAAAGTAGAACATGTAAATTATTTGTTCACCTTGGTATAAATTTTATTAAATATGAAAAAATAGATGGAGAAATTTAAATTGTGCAAATATTGGTAGAACGGTACCATTTGAGAGGAATGAATCTTTGTTAAAAAGAGGAGAAAATGCATACAAGTGCACGCTTTTTCTAGGTAGTCTTCAACTTATAACCATTCATTTAATGATGGTTCAAACTTATGACTGCTCAGAAAAAATGACTTACAACTCATCCTCAAATTTACAACTATAGTACAACCCCTACAGTACCACCCCTGGAACGCTTCAAATCAATGGAGAAAACCTAAAGGTGGTGGATATTTTTCAGTATCTGGGATCCCATCTCCAAGGCAATGGCGAGGTGCGAGCAAGGGTGAATGCAGCCTGGATGTGTTGGCGAGAACTCACCGGTATGTTATGTGACAGACGAATGCCAACCTGTCTTAAATCTAAGATTTACAAGACAACCATCCGCCCTGTTACACTGTATGGCACTGAATGCTGGGCAGCAACAACAGGGACCAAAAGCTCTCTCCATGCCATGGAAATGAGAATGCTCCATTGGATATCGGGCATCTCCATTCTTGACCACATCACAAAGACACCATTCAACAGCATTTTGGTGTGGCGCCAATTATAGAGAAGATGAGAGAAGGCCGGCTCCGCTGGTATGGACATGTCCTGAGAACGGCACCTTCCACCGTTGCCAAGACTGCCTACCAACTAGAAGTCAATGGCCGGTGACCTCGCGGGCATCCAAAACAGAGATGGCAAGACACCGTTGACAAAGATATGCAAGCCGCGAACCTGCGCCCTGGAGACGCAGCTGACCGTGCAAAGTGGCGTTCAATGATCCAAAAAGCGGACCCTGCACTTGCGGGAATACGCTAGAAGTACAACCCCTACAGTCATGTGTTCACAATTTGGATCCTTGGCAACCAACTTGCATTTTTAATGGTTGCAGTATCTTGTGATCACATCATTGCAATGTGTGACCTTCCCAGCCAGCTTCCAACAAGCAAAGTCAATCAGGGAAGCCAGATCTACTTAACAATCATGTGATTCACTTAATGACCACAGAAAATGGTCATAAAAATCAGGCCCAGTTATGACGAACTTCGCTTAATGACTGCATCACTTACAGATCGAAATTCTGGTCCCAATTGTGGTTGTAAGTTGAGGATTTCCTGTACAGTAGTTTGTTACTTGAAAGCGAGGGATACATCTGGGGAAACATAAAGCTAAATTGAATGAAATGGGATTAGGGTTTTAAGTATGTGGAGTAAAACATGAATAGCAAGGTTCAAGAATTAATAGGTAATGAATGGATGTCGGTTGAAAACAAAAGGGAGTGACTTTATGAACAAAACATGTAACAATGTTATCTAACAGCAGTCAGAATGTAAAGGGGAATTTAAAGTACCTCACTCATAAGAAGTTACTTAATTATAATTTACCTATATTCACTTCTGTCCTATCCACTGGAGCTTTCTTAGGAATAACTTAAAGTTTGTTGATTAATTAAAAGGCAACATTTCAAACAACTTTCATTTTAATATTTTATTTATTGAACACTTTATATTGAAGCATTTAGATACATTTTCCATGGCTTGTCAGTTCATCTCTTGGGAAAAATATTAGATACATTAAGCTCTACAATTTAAACAACACAAAGTATATATATTCCATTACTGATAAGTTCCATGACTACCAAAACTCCCAGGGAATCAAAACTGAAACGATATCAAAGATGGATAATCAGGTTGCTTCTGGAATCATGGACCTTAACATCTCTTGCATATAGGCACAATGTCATGGAGTGCAATTCCTAGAACATGATGCCAGAGCATCCTTAACCATTTATTTACCTTTAAAACCTGCAGTGATGAAAAAAAAAAAAAAATAGCCGATGACTTTAATGAAGTTTCCTTGGCATGAACGTTGCAACCTGCTGGCCATAACACAGATGAGTATGCCCTGTGTGCTTCCTTGTTCTCATTCAGACCTAAACAATGGCTTGCAAATTCTGTGTATTTGGACTGGTAGACCTTCCATATCCATGAGAACCATGACTGGAAAAATATTGCACAGGCATAAGGAGGAATGCTAGTCAGTGGAAACCAACAGCTGGGTGGAAGGTAGAAATCCAATGAGTGTTAATACTAATCTGATTCCCTTTGGAAATTAATCACAAATGTAGTTTCTGACCTGTGATCGAAGAAAAGCTCACTCCTCCAAACACACACAGCTGCAAAGTTCCCCTGCCACAAATACTTAAACTTCTGAAAATTTATTATAGAACTTAAGTCTCATCAACATACAAAAGCTATTAGGCACAGACAGTCCAGAATGCATTTAGTATTCCACCAAAACAAAATAAAAGCCACATATTGAATTATGCAGTTCCCAGCATCCCACTGACAATTAGATTTAAAAAAAAAATCCATAAAGTTTAATAGCAATCTTTTCAACGGTGATATTTTCCAACTCCATTGGACTATTAATTCCTGTTATCCCCACTGACCTTGCTGGTCGGGGATGAGGAGAACTATAATTTTAGTACTTCCAGAGACATTAGGTTGGAACAGATAAATTACAAACACTGTAACTAGGGCTACTGATAGTCTGGCTGATCCTTACAGTATGTAGGATGGCAACCTGTTGTGGTCTCCACTCTCACAAATCACCAGCATGACCAATGATCAGAAGTAGAACAGCTGCCTATCAACTACATATGCATAAAGTTACCTAAAGTAAAACACAGAAGAAATAAAGAAGAATCATAATCCGATTCTCCTGTATCTTGAGAATCATTTTACCAGCCACTAACGGTGGTCAATGACTATTAATAATGATCCAGGATAAACAGCACCTCAAACAATATGGTATGTACCTGAACGACTGCCTCCTTTGTAGGAAATGAAGGTCAAATTGGCCTAAGCTACTTCTGGTTAACTGATTTAGCATTCAGATTTTTCTATCTAAGGATTGACTTCTGCAGGAAGTTCTTTCGAATGCACACTACTCATAGGCCCTCTCTTCCAATTTACAGGAATACACTTAAGTTAACTTTTTGTAGATGATCCTGCCACATTGACACCCATGTTAGTTAGTTACTGCCCCGAGTGTCAAATACAGACTTAAGAGACATTGAGATGCAGTTCTGTTAACATTTATGAGATGCCTATGTAACTGAACTGTACACACTTTCTTAAAGAAAGACACACTTCATAAATGCCCATGGAGTTCTGTTGTATATACTGTGTATGTTGAAAGATACAACAGTTTTGTATCTGCAAGAGGTGTCTTCAGAACTGGATATTTGCAGATGCTTGTATTAGATGAACAATATAGAACAAATGGGACAAATCTCTAATTCCCATAAAAGATTAAGTTCTAATTTGTTTCAAACACAAAAAATGTTTAATACATGTTGCGTCTAAAACCAAAAAGATATTTTCCAGTTTCTGTTAAGGCAATTCCTTTTATCGCATTAAAGATTTCTATAAATTGTCATTACTTATTGACCAAATCTAATGTTATTTAACAACAAATGTTTTTTCTGTTTGCTAACGAAGTATCCATTATTTATAGTAAAGAGCCTTGGTATTAGTTGAAACAGCAAATCTAGCCAATATAAACCTTGTTGCTAATCCTAGCAGAATTAATTGGCTAGCTTTTAGAATTTCAAAGTACTCTTACCAAGAAAACCAATATCCTTTTTGCATACACTCACTTGCTATAAACATAGCCCATTACTATTTTGTTTTTCTTAAAATTTCTTACTGTTAAAGCCAAAAAAAGCCCTATCACAAATGTTAGGAAGAATGAGTTTTACTGCCCATTTCAAAATCTATGATGGGATGCAGCAATTGAGAATTTAATATTAATAGTCTCTATATACATGTTAAATTCTCTTCTCTTTCCAGATGTAATACATTTATACAAACACAACTCCTCTCTTTGTTGACCATGGGGTGGCAAGAACAAAATCCAATCCCATAAGGAAGGCTTCAAGCACTATCAAGCAGTCTTCTTTAGGGGCTACACAAAACCAAGCTGGTATTCATGTGCTTAAGGGTCACCTATGTGACTCAATCCTATTGCCACGACTGTTCAACAATGGGGTAGGGAGAAGTTACCAAGAATATCTAAGCTGATTTTATGTGATTACTTCTTCCTAGTCTATGAAAGCAACGTTGTGTAAGCAGCGCCTCCAGAGATCAAGCACTAATGTGCTGAGATGCATTAGCCTTTACTCCCTCCATGTGGCTGTTGGCAAAAAGACCACTGCACATAGATTTCTAAATGCACTAAAGTGAAGTATTTTCATCTGTTTGCTGCCCCCCCCCCGTGCGAAAAAAAAAAGATGGGACAGAATAAAATCATCAAAACGTCGAATACATGTATAATCCAGAAAGCTCATCAAATATATATTTTGCTTTAATTCTATTTCTAGATAGCATTTTTAAAAAGAAAAATCATCCATCATAATCTGTATTTTTCCAGTGATCCTTCACAAGCTACTCTGCTTTCAGGTTCTTTAAGCTGCCAAACCATTTCTTATGTAATCTATTTTTCAAACCATAATCATGTTTTTTGGAGGCAATGTGTTATAATACATAGGGGAAGGGAAACCCTTTTCTTGCAGATATTGGCGGTTTTGTTTCCCCACTATATCATTCTACGTATATTTCTAAAACTACTCATTTGTGGGCAATGGCGTTGTGATATTTAGTTTAGAAATATAGCCCTTTGGTTACCAAAAAAAAAAAAAAGCAGCAGCAAAACCCAGCAGCACAATGATAATTGTATGTATATAAACCTCCTGGAGTAGTTGTTTTTGTAATATGCCAAAGCTGAAATAATTTAACATAATGGGGCCTAGTTTTCAGTACATTTGGTTACGTTTAAAGTCTTTCCTGAAAGGCCTAGAACATTCCATTCCTCTATTCTTTTCCTATTGCGTTATCATTTCCCATCTCATTTCCTGTAATTACTTGATTGCAAATAACCTTAGTGATCTAAATCCTTAGGATGCAACTTCTTTGGCTTAAAACCTCCCCACCAATGAGTCCGTTCCAAGTCAGAACACACAAAAATCACAGCATTGAAATGACACCCAGTTTAAGAGAGCTTGTTTTTACTGCAAGAGGTACACCACAAGCTGGCTGCGTCCAGGATAAAGGGTTTGCCAGCCAGCGAGCTCTCACATTCCAGGCAGGTGAAATGCTGTTTGTGCCAGGTAAGGCCTTCACTTTGCAGGTAGTCATCAGAAAATATTATCTGTGAAAGTAAACAAGTCCATTTATCATTCCTTTCCTGAATGCTTTCATTATAAAAACATCACACAGAGAGAGAGATACAAACACAATGCTGTTGACAAGCCAACAGTGTAAAGAGTGCATCCATGCTACTTAGCTTTGCACAGAAAATAAATATTTACACATTCCTATAAAGAACAGAGTTCTGGTCCAACCGAGCTGCAGAAGAAGTTTACATTTAGTTCTAAGCATTGTTTGAAAACAAATGCTTGAAAAATACCTTTGGTTAGGAGACTTTTTGAATACACTGAAATATATTGTGTTCTTTATACAATATGTATCTGAAGCAGGAGTGCCTTAAGTAATTTAAGTTCCAGGAAATCCTAGTCTCATATGTATTTTATGCCTTCCCCAAATTCTATTTCCTTCTCTTTACTGTAGCCCATGCTCACTACACAGAGTTCCCTTGAAATAATAGCTACTGTACCATAATTCAGGAAGCTCAGTACGCTGTATATTGTTCTTCCTATAGAAATCTATGAAGGAGCTGAAGCTGTTAGTGAGCTCTATAGCATGGTAAGAACAGAGCCAAATCTCTCTGATCATGGTTAACACTAAATGTTATCCAATCCTAACTATCACAGTCCAATGGTTAACATGTAAAAAAACTGGCTAGTCTCATGCATGTATGCTACACAGGTGTCAAGAAAGGAAATGATGTCCAAAGGAAAAGGAAACATCTTATCAGCTGCTATGAGGGGGAAAAAAAACAATGAACAAACATAGCCAAGGACCGCTTATTGTACTGAGCAGATATTTGATTGATTTCCAAGATCCTTTCAACTCTACAATGGGTCAACTGGCAGAGGAAATGGGGTGCAGAAAGGATATTAAAATTGTAATTAATTGTATTATAATTTTAATTAATACAAATTTATCTTTTTGTAACTAGATTTATTTTTTTAAAATATTCTCTACAGTCTAGCCTGTGGAATTTAGCGTTTATTGAGTAATACGAAAGATGTTCCATTTGTTTATTTTTGCTTATTTCCCATATCCCACTTTTCTTCATATAATTCTGGCTCTGAAAATATACACCATGATTGTGAGCTCTGGCAAAAATTAAGCTTGGATTCTGGATGGCTGTTCCTTTATAGAAAAGCAGGAATCCTCAGAGGTTTCCACAGAATGAGAAACCGAGCCCTATTTGCAAGCCTAGATTTTGATAAATTGTTTAAAAAAGAAACACGGAGATGGAAGAACTATAAACTCAGCTGGGGCATTTTCTGAAGGATGCATTTATGTGCTAAATAACATTTACGATGACAGATCGGGGAGGTACAAGAATGCTTATTGGAAATATATTGCTGTAAAACATTTAACTGTATATGTACTTAATATCAGGCTCAAGGGACCAATTTGGAATGAATAAAGTATTTATCCCGGGAATGGTTTTAGTAAGATCAATACAAACTAAATAGCCTATGTGCACATATTAGTTTTAAGGGGATGGGGGAGGAGAAAGTAAGCTAATTCTATCACAAGCTTAGAGCAGTTCTTTTAGAAATAGGATAAGACAAGGAATAGAAGTCAAATGGCATGGAGTTGTCTATTTGCTACCTCTAACTTTGCTGCAGCTCCAGGGGTAGCTTACTTCTGAATGGCAGCAGATTATAGTTTTTCTCCACCCTCCCTCCTTGTAAAAATGAAGTCTGTTTTAGCCTTTTTAAGCTTAAGTTCAAAGAAAAATATATGTACTTAACATCATGGTATAAAATAAATATGCAGTGTTCTCTGGAAAATTCACTTATAATTAAAAAATTTCCCAGAAGAAATGAACAAAAGATTGTCCCATTGATCACCATATATAAAAGCACTCTGCACATTTTGAATTCCTTTTTGGCAAGTCAACACGGGTCCTGCTTAAAAGGGAAAAGAGAGGAAAGATGTTGGATAAACATCTTGACTCCTTGCAGCTGTTTAGACCATCTCACAATTGGGGTCCAACACAGACAAGAAAAGAATACCCATTTTCACAGTAACTGTACCTCATCACAAGCTGCGCAGCGTGGCCTTATGCTGTCACAGTAATGGCGTCCACACAAGATGGCTCCATTGTTCCAGAAGTAGATCAAGTCAACAAGTGGTTCAGAGCACTTAGAGCACATAAAACATGCTGGATGCCACTGGTGATTGTAGCCGGCTCGGTCTGCATACACTACTGGAAACTCAGCAGGTAACACCTGCTTACAGAAGTCACAACACTAGGAAAGAAATCAAAGTCACATAATAATGAATCTCTCTCAATCAGCTTACAGCCAAACACACCACCATTTGCTCTTCTCCAGGGATTTCCCAGTGATATATGTATATATGTATGTGTAGTATATCATAAGCTTACACAACTAAAAAAAAAAATTTACCATATATCATTAAAAAAATAGCCCGATGTAGAAAATGGTGAAGCAAATAGAATAATTTAAAATGAAAAGGGAACTCTGCTGAGTTAGGCCCACACACTCAGGAAATGTTCTCTTCTAGTTAGCTTTTAGAGTTGAATACGTTAAGGCACCCAAAGTGGAACATGGACAAGCAAGCCTCAGTATATAAATGTGCTGAATATGTCAGTTTAATATGTAAACCTGTCATCGGTTGCTAGGCATATTCAGCGCTCAGTGGTATTAAAGGTGATCAGCAACAGTGCAGACATTGTACTTGAACATTTTCAACATTGATATAATCCCCAGCACCCTCAACAGGCATGGCTAATGGCAGAGGCTGCTCGGAATGGTAATTCAGCAGCATGTGACGAGCTATAGTTTCTTCCTGTTATACATACTATATTTTGAGTGATTCCAATAGTAGATGAGAGCAAGTCTCTGTTTTTTTTTTTTTTTGCCTTTTAGACCCAAATGAAACAAAATAAGTATCCATCCAATCAGATGGACTTCTCCCTTTAGTCATTTTGGTGGAAACATTATGTGATGCATTGCAAAAACATATGCTTCTGATGTTCAGAAATGAATTTCCTAAGTAAAAATAAAATAATCGTGAAATCATCTGTTAATATTGGATTTAGCAATAAAGAAATCTAAATGGATGGCTACTTTAGAGCAGCATAATGAAAGGTATTAAAACATACAATAACTATAGAAAAAGCCTGAGAAAAACTTGGCAGTTAGCAAGAGGTTCACATTTCTTCCAATACCAGAAGTAACAATATTTTTACTCTATTGGCTTCCTATACGTTGATTTAGGATTTTTGTAAAACACAGTAAACCATACATGCCAGATACTAAGTGAAGTGAGCCACATACCAATTTCTTACATAAATAAATATATAGATCTATATACACATATACTGTACATGCATTTCCTTGTACAAATTGTAAAAGATCTGCTGTTCTATCAAAATACGATTCATGACACTGTCAAATTTCTTTTTAAAAACTCCTATTTATTATTAGGATTTCCACCTTTCTTCCTATTAAATGATTCAAAATTATTTACCTGTATTAAGTCACAGGGAAATGAAAGATTATGTGGTTTTATTTCCTTTTGGACAGGGCTTATACAATGCACCAGAGTTTTACTTCATATGTGCATTTTGCAGGCACTTTGTCTTGGTAATCTATAACTGTTCTATGACAGCCTAGAGATGCATTTGAAGTTCAGTGCCCCAATTTTCCCTGCAGTTTCTTAACTTTATCAACTTTAAGATGTGTGGACTTCAACTCCCAGAATTCCTTTGCCAGCCATGTTGGGGGGGGGTGATTCTGGGAATTGAAGTCCACAAGTCTTAAAGTTGATAAGTTTGAGAAACATTGAGCTACAGAGTGATTTTCTTACCAAGGCCATCTTTCAGCGCAGATACACCTTTGGGAGCAACACAACCATAGTTTACAATAGTTATGGCAGGCAAATTTAGCGGCAGCACCTCATAGCCCTTCCATTTTCTCTCTGCTACTCCTTTTCTCCCTCATCCTCCATTCTGACATTGCCTTCTCATGCTTGCCCTTTCTGTTCTCCAATGTCTGAATGGACTGGTTGAAGCAGCTTTTGGGAACAGTTGCATGAAATTAGACTTAGGATCACAAATTGTCCACTCCTTGTTCTACATTTCACTCACATTTTTTTTACCTAGGCCCAATCTAAACTTCCCATAAGGCCTCAAGAAAGGTCACATATTTTAAACCTTTTCATACAATTAAACTCTTTTGCTTTAGAACTGAGAATGAAAAAGCATGGTTGCTAAAGGAGAAGAGACTAGATCAGATATTGTGAAGGACCAATCCTTCCTTCCTAGGCAAAAAAATCAAGTCATAGTAAGCATGGATCAAAATTGTATAGGAAGGCTGTACTGTTCTCTCCACATGCCAACCCCTTAGTCAGTACTGACAAGACTTTCATTTTGTTTCAGGAGAAATGAAAATATTTTCCTCAGAAAAACCTTCTGCCCACAACATCCTTTTTTCATAGGAAGTTAAACTTGGCCCATGATGGAATGTCTCGGTCAATTTGTTGTTCTTTTTGTTGTTAAAGCCCAGAGTAAATTTCTCCAGGAAAATACCAGGGTGGCCAATACACATCTTTCCTTTACACCATTAGAAGCCTGCAATCCACAGCAAGGCTTCTAGTAATGATTTGTATCATTACTACTTCAGAAAGAAAAACTTTAAAATAAATTAGAAAGATTTATCCAGTCAGTGAGCAGATGGTGGCAAGAGATATAAAAGTTATTTGGGCGTTTTATCTCCTTACAGTGTTAAATCAAGATCCACATTCCAAGAAGATTAATGGAGTCATGTAGAGGCGCATAGCTTATGGTCCCAGACTCCATGTGCTCACCACTGAGGTTTATCCCCAGAGACCCACTAATATTTTCCACTAAATTCTTATTCTGAATACAAGAAAAGGGGAAAGTACAATAACAGTATGAAGAGAGAGAGGGAGAGGGAGAGGGAGAGGGAGAGGGGGAGAGAGAGAGAGAGAGAGAGAGAGAGAGAGAGAGAGAGAGAGAGAGAGAGAGAGAGGGAGAGAGAGGAGAGAAAGAAAGAAAGAAAGAAAGAAAGGGGGATAGATAGATAGATAGAAAGATAAAGAGATAGAAAAGGAAGGAAGGAAGGAAGGAAGGAAGGAAGGAAGGAAGGAAGGAAGGAAGGAAGGAAGAACAATATTACAGTTACAATGCAATTTAAATGTGGAATGTATAAAACTTCAGATCATAATTTCCAAAAAGTAGGCAATTTCTGGAGGCCCCTTTGTCACGTTAGACAGGAAATACTTGAACATTGTCCTGTAAGTTATCAAATAGGCTTAACCTGATTGACTAAGAGATACTTCAAAGCTTCCATTTTAAAGACTATGATTTGTTTTGTTTTTTAAGAGACACATAGAGAAGTACAACCTATGATTTCAAGATCTGGAATTAGGATTTACTTCGTTATGCCAGGAAAACTTAAGACATTGTGGTTAAGCAAGTGCTGACATTTTTACAGTTACTTTTTACTGGATGGCTGCTGGCTTCAAAAATGCACTGGAGTAGAAAGCAACACCAGTTAGTTGCTTAGTACTGAATATACTATTTATTCAAGACAATAATGATTAAACTTCATGTTTTTGCCAAACAACTGAATCAAGATAGTTTAATATCCAACTGATTGTATACTGATTTAAGGTTCCAGGCATACCCCACAATGTACTCTACATAGAAGCTGTTTGTCACCTTGAAGCCTTAAATGGCCTGGGACCAGGTTATTTGAAGGAGCATCTTTTCCAAGTTATATCTACCAGACGCACCAGAGGTATGTTACTGGTTCCCTCTCTTAAGGAGGTCCATCTGATAGGACCAAGAAGGGCCTTCTCCATAATGGCTCCCTCCCTGTGGAACAACATACCTGCGGAAATAAGATTGGACCCCATTTTAAGCTCTTTCGAAACTCTGAAAACATACTATAGTTTTGCCAAATGGGCCTGAGGATCCCAGGGTGATATGGAGCCATGTGGTTGCTTTGATTGTTGTTATCAGGGGGATGGGAATTTATTGGGGTTTGTATTGGGCTTTTATTCTTGTATGTTGCCTGGAGTCACTTTGACTTACAGTAGATGGCTATACA
>QLTV01000597.1:454806-476272 GCA_003457575.1 Thermophis baileyi | reverse complement strand
AAATAAATAAATAAATAAATAAATAAATACAAACAAACAAACAATCCTAAGTAGTTCAGATTATGTACAGGAAGCTTCAGGAGCTGTCTCCTCTTATATCAGCTTCCCTGCTCCCTAAGAATTGATGGAAAGTCCTTCTCTTGGGCTCATCATGTGTTTAGCACAAGAGAAAGAGCATTTTAGTGTCCCCACTTGGAATGGCCTTCTCAGTGTTGGCATTCAAAGCTGAACTTCCCTGAAGTAGGAGGCCACGTTTACACCATCTCAATCGCTTTTCTGCCAATGAGTGACTTTCCTCCACAGGCAGCACAACTGTTAGAAAATATAAATATGCTGCTTCTGACTGCTTTATAATTCGCATAAGGAATTTTTGTGTTAGTGTATTTTTTGTTTAATTTTGTTTTTGTCTTTTATACATTTCAAAATTTGGGTATTATTTTAAATACTGGAAAGCTGCCCCGAGTAATCAAAGCATTTGATAGACAGAATATAAATCTTTTTAAGTATGCCTGGAATATATATATGTATGAACAAATAAATAAACAGCTTTAATATATGACTTAGAAGCAAGCTTTTACCTCAACTTATGCTCTAACAGTTATTGGAAATGTAGAGGAGATTGGCAAACAACTATCAAGTCCAGACTTGTAGGCTAGACTGGGCAGTTGAAAAAACATCTTGGAACAAGAATAGCTAAATGCTTTTGTATTGTTGCCAAGAAAGTTACACTAATAAAGTCATCAAGAGTTGAGCTCAAATTGAAGGAGGCTTTACTTTTATCTTCCACATTACTGTATTGGAGCATGACAGAAAAAGAGTTGCCTTGGCCAAACTGGAAAGCTAAGAATTTGGGGTTGCTTAAAATTGAAGCATTAGTAGGATACCATCCCTCTCTTTGGGAACCCAATCTGTTTTGCTCCTTCAGCAACAATAATTATTTGTTATTTACATACAGTACATAACCCATAGATTTTGATTAGGAACCACCCAGAGTTGGTTATAAGATGGGTGGTTATATAAATGTTTTAAACAAATGAATGAATTAGAGATTCAGCTCTTACTTCAAGCGTTAGCCTTGAAATTCCTCATCTATCAGAAAAATGAGACACTGTGCAGAATTTATGCGGTGTCCTGCACTGGGGTTAAAATCCAGAAGATAGCATGGGCTTCATTAAGGATGTTTTGGAATTTAAAGCCCGTTTCATCAAAAACAAGAACTATGTTGTCTGTAGCTTTAGACAGTGATTGTACAGCAAAAACAGAACTTTGTGCTATAAAATTTTGGCACCTTTCACAAAATTCCAACATTGTTCTGATAGATAAAGAGAAGTATAAACAAGTTTAAGAAAATAATGGAAAATTTAATGCTGTGATGTTTTCGACTAAGAATCTCAAAAGATTTAAATAATTACAAAAATATAAGGGTCCTTGTAGAATTGTGCTGGAAATTATGAATCAGATTATACTTTGATATAGTAACAAAGAGGAAATGAATGTCAATAAAAATACATGCAGCCCAGGGGTGGGTTCTACTTACCTTCCCTACCCGTTCGCATCGCGATGGCAGTACGTCACGACGTGGAAATAACCCTCTGCACATGCGCAGAAGCCTCTGCTCATGCGCAGAGGGTTCTTTTCCAGCCGCGGCAACCGGAGAACCGGTTTGGGGACGTGAACAGCCAGCCATCGCTGCCGGTTCGGCAAGCGGATGCAAATTTCTGCTACCGGTACGGGAGAACCAGTCCGAACCGGCAGCAACCCAACACTGATGCAGCCTTAAAAGTCTAAATGAATGCATGAGACAAGTCTCAAAATGCTTAATGTTGTTTTCTTAGAATGCAAAAACCCTTCAGTGGAAGGATTTGGTTGTACAATTATTTTTTAAATGAAGTTAGGCTTTCCACTGATGCTTGTAGAATAGTAAGTAAAGTTTTAAATCTCCCAGAAAGTAAACACCACAAACACATATTTACTTGAGGGATGATCCTGTAGTCAAAATTATTTCATCATGCCATGATGGTATTCACAAACACCTTTAATAAAAGCCTCTGTCACAAGTAAGTTTTTATTTCCTGGGTTGACATAGCCTTTCTTAGACTGAGCTGCTGCTATAACATATAATGTAGACTAAGAAAAATATGTTTCTCCAAACCAACGAACAAGCAAAAACATCTCTTTGTGCTCTGGGGAAGCAATGCCAACACCTATGCAGCAGATTACAGTCACGACTTTCCTATTAGTCTCTCTGCTTGTGGCTTTTAAATCGTGTTGGGAGAATTCTGGGAGACGAAGTCCACATATCTTAAAGTTGCTGAGGTTGAAGCACTGATTTAAATGACAAGGGGAAAAAGAGCCGAGGTGGCGCAGTGGTTAGAGTGCAGCACTGCAGGCTACTTCAGCTGACTGCTAGCTGCAGTTCGGCGGTTCAAATCTCACCGGCTCAAGGTTGACTCAGCCTTCCATCCTTCTGAGGTGGGTAAAATGAGGACCCAGATTGTTGGGGGCAATATGCTAACTCTGTAAACCGCTTAGAGAGGGCTGTAAAGCACTATGAAGCGGTATATAAGTCTAAGTGCTATTGCTAATCCTTTTACAGACTGCTGTTTTTGGAACTGGCTATTTTGAAAGTAGTACCTAACCTATACAGGTTGCCAGAAATAATTTTAACACCAACACTTTGAAGATTTAAAAGCAGTTCAGATTATCTCTGTATGGTTTTCATCTACCAAAGTGCTTCAGGGCTATAATCAATCAATCAATCAATCAATCAATCAATCAATCAATCATCTCTCTCTCTCTCATCATCATCATCATTATCTATCATCCATCCATCCATACGGCTGCCCAAAATGTGACTCTAAGTGGGTACAATAACAATCATAAAATAGCAATATAGAACATCTATAATTAAAAACATAAATATTAGCATTAGAAGGCTAGGAGAAAGCATTAGATATTACAAACAATGGGGACTCATCATCTCACCATTCCCTTAAATTTTGAGGGAGTACAGGAAGTTTAACAGGGATGAGGTCAATCTCACCCTGGAGGAGGGGGGTTTATGTTCCACAGGGTTGGTTCAGGGCAGAAAAGGACCCACAACATACCTTTTCTGCCAGACCTGAGTAGGAAGAGGCAGTCTTCCAAATAACTTGGCTCCATGCCAGGAAGGGATTTCATAGAATGTCTTTCCAAGGCAGAACTCTATAATATTTTTGCTTTGTTTATTTCAGCACCTCTTCTGGCAGTCACTTCATGTCTAATACTTCTGCTGCTGGATTTTTACCATTTGTATTGGCAGCATGATTGTCTTCATTGTTCATGGCTATTATGTTTGTGAACTAATTATTAAACTTTGGGTGCAATTACATGTATCTAAAAGAATCTGGTGGCAGCTTTGAAGCATATCTGACTCCACATACCTTCCGTATTCCCTAAAGCTATTTGCAGTCTTTTCATCTTTCCCCATTCACCATTTTTCAATCAAATAAGATTTGATCGTATTTTGTGTTTTTCATATTTGAATATCCATGTTACATCCATTCATTATATACTTTTTTTTAAATGCATTTCTCCCCACTCTGCAACACTCTGTTGAGGACTTGTCAGATTATTCATGAACTGGGAGAGCCAATGGTAACAAGGTCAGCCAATGAATAGGCATAGCAACTAAGTCAGCCAATGAGAGCTAAACACATCTGAGTCTGTGCAGAGAATCGAAACTGAAGCTATAAGGTTGGGCGTGGCTCAGCGCACTCTGTACTCTTGTCTGCTCTGAACTCTGAACTAGAAGCTGCTTGTATTTTACTTGTAACTGTTGCTACATTGAAGAAGAACTCTGCTAATGGTATTGTAAATTCATCTGTTATTATGTTTATAAAGAAGTTAATGAATCCAGCTGAATCAATTATCTGTGTGTGCTTCTGGAAATTGATTTTTCTGCAACAAACTCTGATAGACTTACCAAGTCCTGCCCTTTTGATAGATGGCCCAACGTGCCATTGGTTGAAGCTGCTTCCTTACTTGCTGGAGTGTTTTTATCAGATTGCTTTCCTTCCTCTTTGGTAGCTCCCCCTTGACCCAGCAGCGCAACTTCTCCGACTCCAAGAGCATTGTCTTTATATTGTTTTATAAACTCTTCCATCAGCTTGACTTCATTCTCCGAAAGGCCCCGACATTGGGAAGGGTCCTGATCATATAGAGGAAGTTGTCTCATCAACCTTCTACGACGGTAATAAGCACCTTCTGTGCCAGCCACGGGTTGCATTTCCTTTGAAATCAAGCTCATATACTGGGTCGCCTGAAGAAATTGGGAGAAATACAAATTCAGCATAAAGAGGCACACAATCACAGCCTTGAAAAAGCACAGCAAGTCTTCACCCTCTCAAGTTGAGTGCAAAAGTTGTGGTTTGAGCAGTCATTTTCTGTTCAGCAGCCCAAATACCTGGGGTTTCTCCCCTGCTGTCCAACCACAGGACATTACCCTAACAATAAGTACTCTGTTCATGCTTATGAACAGAAAAGAAACAATATCAGGATTGTGTTTTTTTTAATGAAGACAACCGTATTAACAATGCAGTTGATACTTTCAGCATAAATATTCTAATATCTACCATATATATAATAAAACATGCAACAACAGTACAGTACAGGTAGTCCTTGACTTAGGACCACAATTGAGCCCTAAATTTCCATTGCTAAGTAGGACAGCTATTAAGTGAATTTTGCTCTATTTTACAACCTTTCTTGCCACAGTTGCTAGATGAATCACTGCAGTTGTTAAGTTAGCATCACGTTTGTTAAGTGAATCTGGCTTCTCCATTGACTTTGCTTGTCAGAAGGTCACAAAAGGTGACCCTGGGACATTGCAATTGTCATATGAATATTATATATTGAGTCTTGGTATTCGGGTAAGTGAAGATAAAGGAAGGCTTGGCATATCCTTTGTTACCTCGCCACAAGGAACCAAATACTTTGATACAGGATCATGTTAGGGAAATGTTGAATAAGACCTTTCCTCTTTTCAACTAAAGCAGAGATAGAATCATGGAATGAGTTGGATTCAGATGCAGGGACCACTGAATCTGGGAAACCAAGCTTTGGCTACCAGAAAGCTTAAGCTAAAATGCTTCCATGAGAATGAATTTTATATTTATAATTAAACTCAAATATTTAAAATGGTAATAAGCTTTTTAGTGGCTGTTTACCAAAAGCAACCAAAACCTGCATGTGTGATAATAGTCTGCATGTGTGATATTTTTCTGGAACAGAATAGAAACATGGACCACAATCACTTAAGGCTACTTCCCTTGCTATTCTCCATCTGAGGGTAACATATCATTCTCCTGCCAGTTGCTGAAAATGCAAATAGTTTGGCTCTGCCTTGTTCAGTCTCAATTTGCACGACATTCTAGAAACACAACACATTTCTGAAAGTCCTAGCACTACAAAAATGGGGGGGGGGAATCAATAAAAATCTCAGTCTCTTTTGCGTTTTTGGAATCTCTAGTGTCTAGCAAATATTAATTATGAGCCTGGGGACATGCTTCCTATTTATGATAGATTACTTTCAAGTGGTTGCCAACATTTAGTTGGCTAAAAACTATTAAAAAGCAAGCTTGCTGTAATAGTTAATCACCAGCTGCTATGCCTTATAAATTCCCTGTGGTGCACAAATAATACTGGTGAGATATTAATGGTTCTCACTTAATATTTAAGGAAAAACAGAAACAGTATCGGGCTTGTATAGTGTCTGTAGTGCTTCTTGTTCTGCCTTCTATTAAGGGCAGGATAGAAAAAGAGCCAATATACACCAACTTGGCCTCCCTTGAAGCCTAATAATTCTGGGAAATGAAGTCCCAGCACATCTAAAGAGGGCTAAGTTGGAAAAGGCTACTTCATCTTTGCTTCTCCAGCACAACTTTTTTTTAATGCAAATTAATGGAAAAACCTGAAGTGGAGGATGGTTACCAACAATAAAGGACATTTAAAAAAAAAAATCAAGCATTCAGTCAAATGCTACAAGAGAAAAGGATAACATTAATATTTTATTTGGATACTCTTTCTATCATAACAAGAACAGTTTATCAGTAAACATGATTTATTTAGTTGTTTAATTATATCACCACCGATCTTACCTAAGTGACTTTGGGTGGCTTACATAATTAAAACAAAATTAGGAATAAAGCAAGATAAATCCCATTTAAACCAATTAAAGCAGTTAATTAAAACAATAAATTACTAACAGTGCAACCAACCAGCAGGCTTGACACCATCACTGGATCTCCAAGTCTTAAGAGACTTCCTGAGGGCTAGCAACATTTAGATTAATCTAATCTCATGTGTATGTGCGGTGTATACTGTACGTGCAAGTCTGAAAACTGACTGAAAGGGTCCAAATAATCTGCTTCATCCAGGATCCTTTGAAGCTGTTACATGGCCACCTTCTCAACAACCTTCCCTCAAAAGGGAAGGTTGGATATTGGATCAAAGTTATCAAGTACAGCTGGAGACAGTGAGGGCTTCTAGAGGGGTATGTGAACCACTGCTTCCTTGAGAGGCAGAGGAACAATCCCCTCTCCTCAAAGAATTTAACACTGCCAGAATCCAACTGAATGTCATCTCCTGAGAGGCCTTTATCAACCAGGAGTGACATGGATCTAAACACCATAAACAGATGGCTAAGCACACAGTCATGAGGACCGGTCCATTTTATCAGGCCCAACAGTCCTCCCAAAGAACAAACAAGGCAATGCTCCATGAACTTCTATAGGACCTGCATCAAGGCTGGTGTCAAACTGAGAGTGAATTCAAGTAATTTTATCTAACAGGTGCCCTGCATTTTCTTCTGTGTGAACCTATAGATTAATCTCAGAGTTCTCTCTATCCAACTGAAATAATGGTAAAGAGATATTGACATTTCGCCACCTTTACCATCACAAAGTAGACCTTAATAGCAGCTCTAACCTTATTTAGTCAAGTTCACTCCTTGTTGATCACCAGCATTGTTCTAAGTATCTTATAAATCTTTTTATTTCCCTCATTTTCTGGGAATTGTGGGATCCACGGGAAAGAAAAAGCTGTATTGGCATGAACTAATCCAAAGCCCCATTCCAGAGTGGGTATCAACTAACCTTGGCTGTACCATGCAGCAGACCCTCAGGAACAATCTCCACTTCCCTTGGAACCAGCAGTGGGTTGCTCCCGGTTCAGCCCAGTTCTTAGAACCGGTAGCGGCGGGAGGCTCCGCCCACCCACCCGGACGCTTCTGCGCATGCGCAGAAGCATTGCACAAGAGCGCATGCGTGAACCGGTAGCAACGGGTTTCAGAACCCACTACTGCTTGGAACCCATCTATGTCCATCAGTTGCTGAGGGTGGGGCAATTGAAAAGGTCCCACCTCTCTGTAGTGAGGTGCAGTGCAAGACAATCTCATGGTTACCAGAGAGTAGCCTGACTGTATCAGCAAAGCACAGAGAGCTGCCCCAATTCTAGATTATCTTACTATCGCTTGAACAAGAGAACCAGATCAGGTGTGTGACCATTGTCATGAGTCAGGCCCTAGATGACCTAGGACAAGTCCATGGTGGTCATGAACTCTGAGTAGCCTTAGACTGACAGAAGTCAGACTGAAGTCTGCTAGAACTGAGAAGCTCTATGGGCAACCCAGAGGCTGAGTCAAGGAGTTCAGTCAGAGAAGTCACTATATGCAGCAGGGAGGCTACCAGCACCAATCTCAACTGATCCCTAGAGTCCAGCTTAATAAACTGTGTCTCACATCTGGTGACCTGCGGAATTTCTCTTGAGAACCATTAGAGATTCCCAGAGGGTAACTCTACTGCTAATCTGGAATCTTGATTGATGCCACACCTGAAACCCAGCTGGATACATTTATAAGGGGAGAACATCCTCTTCTGAACTCAGTAATACATGCCAAGTCAGCCCTCATCCGTGATGAAATTACAGATAAGAGAAGCCTTATTATAGTGTGACCTGACATTCAGTAGCAACAACTGAATGACACTGCAGATTAATTCACAGAGATAACAGGGTGATTAATTCTAAATTAACATTTAAGGAGAAGCTGTTGTTGGCACAGCTGATGGATCAGGATAGAAAAAACAGGGACATTTCTGTTTTTGCAGTGAAAATTCTTCAGAGGCAGCCAGTTTTTTTTTTTTTTTTTTTTATAAAATTTATATGCCGCCCAACTCCCGAAGGACTCTGGGCGGCTTACATCATAAAAGTTGGCCAACCAGTGTTTTTAGAAGAAAGGCTTCCAGCTGTATTAATTCAATTTATTTCCATCTTGGTCAGCAAATTGTCAATGAACTGTAGAAAGATTTTTAATATATACTTGCCTGAGGTTTCGCTATATGTAAAGTTCAAGCCTTTAAACCAGAGATCTGCTGCCCAAATATCAGTACAACGGGCAAAGTATATAGCTGCATCAACAAAAATAATTGTGGAAGAGTTCAATGTGGATAAGGAAGCAATTTTTGTTCACTATGCCTGGTAAGAGTCAATAGGAAAGTGTAATGGATTTCAATGTAGAAAACTTGAATCTACCCAGCTTGAAGCACGGGTGGGCAATTAATTTTCTTAGGGGGCCACATGAAAAACTGGAACTGTTGTGGAAGGCTGAACCAATGTAACCTGATTTGATGTCCTCAAACTCTGTGACCTCAACTCCAGGAGAGGGGCGAGCACTGCGCAGGTGCAGGCGCAGGTGCAGAAAAACACCTTTTCTCATCGCCTTCCTGCAGCCACTAGTGACTGAAGGAGCGTACAACTGTGCAGAGGTGGACCTAATTCATCTTCTCTTGCTCCTGGGGTGAACTTATTTGCATTTGATTTCTAATTTCCAATTAGCCTCACGTGAGCCAAACACGGAGGGCCGAAGGGTCACATATGGCCAGGTCTTGCTTAGAGAGAAGTTAAGGCACCAGGCTGGAAACAAGGAGACTGTGAATGTCTATGGAGATTCTCAGTCATCCATGGTCATGGTTGTCCCAAAGGTGCTTTTTCAAGAGGCAACTGGACTTTCCGGTTTTTCTTTGAAGACGTTTCGCTTCTCATCCAGGAAACTTCTTCAGCTCTGACTGGATGGTAGGGAATGGAAGTATTTATATCTGCAATATATATCAGCTATCTGCAAGGAATATAAATCCTTCCATTCCCCACCATCCACTCAGAGCTGCAGAAGCTTCTTGGATGAGAAGCGAAACGTCTTCAAAGAAAAACCAGAAAGTCCAGTTGCCTCTTTAAAAAGCACCTTTGGGACAAGAAGACTGTGAGTTCTAGTCCTTAAGTATAAAACCAACTGGGTGACTTTGAGACAATCACTCTCTCCCGGCCCTAGAGGATGGAAGCAGTGGGAAGCTACTTCCAAACAATATTGCAGGAACTGGTCCAGGCAGTCATCGGGAATCAACACTGAATGGAAGGGGCCACACACAGAGAGAATAGCTTAAAGCATGCCTGGAGGCCTTTGGTAAGAAATACTTGTTCAGAGTAGGAGCACAGGGAGCACTTTCAGGGCCACAGCCAGCGTGGAGATGAAAGAAAGCCAAATTTGGAAGATTCCCTCCCCCCCCCAAGATGTGGTGTCTGACCTTGATGCTGACAATAAAATTGATGGACGTGTCTGTGTTTGGCACAGCATCTATCACAAGCTTAGAAGATACACTTTTATATCTGCTTGGATATAAGCAGTGCTTATATCCAAGATAGTACCAGCGTGCCATCCACTGCCTGCATGATAGATACCTCTTAGATGAGGCATGCTATTCAGCTTTAAAACAATATTGTAATACAAACCCCACAATTTTTAGCGCTTTTGATACGATGTTTAAAAAGTGTTCCCATGCAACTCAGTACTACCTATGCATAAACACTGAGTGGTTATTCTAGCAGTTTCAACTACAATTTTTTCTTGGTTCTGCCTGGAATTGAAAGAAACAAAGCTTTTGAAGTTTAGTATGAAAAGGATATGCCTAACTCCACTATAATTCCCCTATAAATGAAGGCTCTAGTACAGCGGTTCTCAACCTGTGGGTCGCGACCCCTTTGGGGGTCGAACGACCATTTCACAGGGGTCACTGCGCGCGTTAGCCCGCCATCTTGGTGCCACCGTCACAGGGGTGAAATGCTCTCGCTTCGGCCGTGCCTGCGGGTCGCCGGACAGCCGGTAGCGACAGAAGCGGGAGACTTCACCCACCCTCCTGGACGCCGCCATTTGGGTTCTTTTACCCTCTGCGCATGCGCAGAACCCCCCCCCCGTTGTCCCCCCCACCCCGGGGGGGGGGGGGGGCGGGGGGGGGGGGGGGACCGGGGGGGGCGGGGGGGCGGGGGGGGGTCGCGGCATTAGAAAGGTTGAGAACCACTGCTCTAGTATAAAAAAATAAAAAAATACTACTATGGTTAGATTTAGTTTAAGAATTTTGAAATTTCTAATAAACAGCATATATATTTAGACTGGGTTCACAGAAAATATAAACCATGATGACTTGAGTGTTTTCAGCTTAGCATGGTGTGCAAGTCCAGCCATGGTACTTTGTAAGCCATGGTTCGGACTCAGCAGGCCCTGTACATCTGTCTAGTTACATACTAGGGCTTAGTGTGATTGTGATTATAGGCAAAAACTTTTCAGCTCTTGTTTAATCAGAAGATTATAGTAATGAAAAGTTATTTTTAATGACTATTTGACACTTACTAGCTCTGTGGCTTTACAGTGTGCACTACAGCAAGGTAGAAAGCCGACTGCCTGTTATAGCAATAGCAATAGCACTTAGATTTATATACCGCTTCATAGTGCTTTACAGCACTCTCTAAGCGGTTTACAAAGTCAGCATATTGCCCCCAACAATCTGGGTCCTCATTTTACCGACCTCGGAAGGATGGAAGGCTGAGTCAACCTTGAACCTGTTAGCTAGGATGGTTAGCATAGCTCATGAAGATGTTGGGCGCTGTAGTTTAGCAACATCTGGATATTTTCACCCCTGCCCTACAGTTTTGGAAGATATGGTAAAGTTCACAGGGGTTGATAGCTTCATAGGAACTATGTTGATGCAAGTGGGACAATCTCCCAGAATATTCTGCAATAATTAGAAGTTCTGAAAATAGTCAAGTCAAACTGGATAAGCCCCCCCCCCAAAAAAAATCTGGATAAAGTTTTTTCTAAACTAGGAAAAACAATGATTACATTGTTTTAGCTGTTAATTGCATAGGTAGCAAAGTTTTAAACAGATGTTGGCACACCAAACATATCATTCCTGAACGAAACTCAATTACAGCAAATTATAATCTAGCCATTTTAGTTGTGTGAAATAGTGGGTCTTTCACCAGCATGCAAACAAACACACATGAACACCCACACACCATTTCCATTGAAGATCTACCTTCTCGTCAAAATCTAACAGACTAATACAAATCATTCTTAGCAGGTTCATCATGCCGTTTGGTACTTTTAGCAACGAGAAATGAGGAATAAACACTCACTGGGATAATAAATACTTTATCTGTTTCTTTCACTAGAGGAAGGAATCAACATACCTAGCAAAATATTTAGTCTTTCTTTTCAATATTTAGTCAAACTTAATATTCTATAATCCATATTTGGATAGTGAATATCTGTTTTCTGACAATTGGAAAATGTTATAAACACATTTTAATTTGAATACTTCAGTCTTATAAAGCATGTTTCACTAAAATGCTGTTTAGGAAGTTTTCTTTATGTAAGATTTCTATGTAACCAACTGTTAAATAGGCTAGACCAGAATTTTTCACACTTTTTTTCAAGCCATGGAATCTTTTAGTGAAAAGAGAAAAATTCCTGAATCACCTCACATCAAGAAACAAAGTTTTAGCAATTGAAAATTGGAAAGGTTTGAGCAAACTTTTTAAACGTTTGCTCTCAGTTTCTCATAGAATCCCATCAAGTTCTTGCAGTACTCAGAATTCCATGAAACAATTTGAAAAACCCTGGGCTATATGACAAAAACAACATAGTATTATAACTCCTAAGACCAATTATTTGATCCAAGTACAGTAGCTACAACTTGGAAGATGGATGCGATGTCTGTTGATTTTTATACTAAGTTGCATCGCACTTGAATCCTACTAAAAATATGGAACATAAAACATATTTTTCTTCTTAAATGTTGGCTTCCTCATGCATGAACAAACAGTTCTTTATTTTATTGAACATATTTTTCTTCAGCTACTCTTGGAATATCAATTACTTGACTTGTAACACAGTTCATACAGAAATCTTATAGTTTATCTACTCTTGTCGCTTTCACTTTGGCTGTACAATATATTATAGATCTTGTACAGATTTTTATTTCCAAGTATTATACTTGCAAATATATTTGCAAATGTATTCTAACACTGATTTATTACCTTTAAATCTATGTGCTCTAGGCTGAATTCCTACACAGATTTAGTTGGCTTTGTGCTCCATAAAATATAGGACTTACTTTTGAATATACTCATGTTGCACTGCTTTGTTAGATACTCAAACCAAGAGCTACTTTACAGGTCATAAAATCATTCTATGGCAAAAACAAATTTCTGTGCAATACTAATTCAAATCAAGGGACACCCATTACCCAATACCTTTCACTAAAAGATTGTAGGCAAGAATGACAAAAAGGTAAAAACGATACCTGAAAAGTAAACTATTTTGGTCACTTTTTGGTTTGTTTGTTTGAATGTCCGTCATTTAGACCAGAGTTCCCCAACCTTTCCGGTTTGGCGGCCCAGAGCAGGGGGAAAGAGGACGTGATTTTGTGGGAGGGGCAGGTTCATGTGCACAAATGGTGCTGCAAATGTCTGCAACGAGGCTCATGCGAGTGGGGCCATGACCGCCTACGACGACGCTCGCACGAGTGGGGCCACGACCGCCCACGAGGCTCGCACGAGTTGGATTGCAAGCACCTGCACCGAGGCTTCCGCGAGTGGGGTAGCGACTGCCCGTGATACTCACAGTGACATATGAGTGGGGCCACAAGCACCCACGAGGCTCATGCATGTGGGACTGCAAGCAACCGCGTGCAATGCTCACGCAAGTGGGGCCATGTGGACGCGCATGCACCGGCCAGCCACTCACATAGCCCAGTGGCAATTAGGCCATGACTCAGTAGTGGGCCACGGCCCAGTTTGGGGATTCCTGATTTAGACAGTAATTTTATAAATACAACGTTTCCAAATTTATGCCAAATTTTATGTTTTCATTCTCAATACTGCCTTCCTTAGACATATATTATTACCTAGGACAGTCTTTCCCATCCTGGTGCCTTCCAGATATTGGACTACATTCCCATATTTCCTAACCAGAATATTTATGAGACAGAACTTATAAGAGTCATGGTCCAACACATCTGGAAAATACTCAGAAGGCAGCTTCTCTCTTAGTCATTAAAAAGGGATTTCCAGTAAATTGACTTATGACATGGAAAGGAATACTTGTCCTATTAAGCTCCTGTTTGATGGTATGAAAGACAAAGAGCTTCCCCAGCTTGATGCTCTTCAAACGAGTCAGATGTTAATTCCCAAGGTCCCAAGCCATGAATTAAAGTCCAAAATAACTGAAAGACACCAGGTTGAGAATACTGGGAAAAAGAATAACCTCCGCCCACCTCCATTTTTCATTGCCATGAAATAAAAATGTTATTTCTTGCTCTATTAAGAACCAAGACAACTGTATATTACTTTCTTATGAAATATTACCAATAGCTAATGTAATTCAATGAAGTCTTGAGAATAAAAAGTTTCAACAATGAATATAACTGCAGTGTTACTTGATTGTTGAAGTTCACTCACATGAGATTCACAACATAACCCCCCCCCCCAAATCACTCTATTCAATAATGTGCCTATAAGGGCAGAAAGATATGAGAACAATGTTTATAATAAACGAGACAATTAAAATTCTCACAAAATGCTGATGCAGGGAAATGCATTCTAGATATACAGAAACTTTATGGAAGTCTTCAAAAAGCCATTCCAATAGCTACTGGGAATACTCTGTTCCAAGTGGACAGAAATCTGGGAGATTGAATTTAGGCTTGGTAATGAAGAATGAAGACTAAGGAGTTCAGGTCTTGTTAGTAAATGGATAGGAGAACACCAGAAATATAATGGCAGCAACCTACAGGATTTGAAAATAACATTTGCTTGCTACCAGAAAGAAGGAGTAATTGAATAACAGATCTGTAATGCTGCTTTAGCACTTTGTAGTGGCCAATGTAAGGGAAGTAGTGGCTCAGTGGCTAAGATGCTGAGCTTGATCGAAAGGTCGGTAGTTCAGCGGTTTGAATCCCTAGTGCCACATAACGGGGTGAGCTCCCGTTACTTGTCCCAGCTTCTGCCAACCTAGCAGTTTGAAAGCACGTAAAAAATGCAAGTAGAAAAATAGGGACCACCTTTGGTGGGAAGGTAACAGCGTTCCGTGCACCTTTGGCATTTAGTCATGCCAGCCACATGACCATGGAGACGTCTTCGGACAACGCTGGCTCTTCGGCTTTGAAACAGAGATGAGCACCGCCCCCTAGAGTCGGGAACGACTAGCACATATGTGCGAGGGGAACCTTTACCTTTACCTTTAGTGGCCAACGTAGCATTTTGAAAAGTGATGGTTCCAATAGTACATATAGATCAGTTTCCAATGCATTCTAAATTCTCTATTTTACATCCAAAAGGAAGCTTCGTTGCTAAATGATATAGTCCTCATTAATGTAAACAGATTAGCTTTTGTGCTGGACATCAACTTTTTTGCTTTTTAATTTTATTCTGAATTAGATACAAGCTCTTACACTTTTTAGGAAACAGATATAATCAGATCTGAAGATGCACACCAGAATTATGCCAGTCAATATTTCAAGTAGATAACAAAAGCTGAAGTCTTACACTAAATTTCCTAGTTATCTCCAATTGTATCACCACTGCTCTATTTAAATTGGATGACCACAAATAAGTATACGGGCATTTAAGAACATTGCTCCCAGGCACAAAGAACTGTTTTCTGTTGCTTTGTATCAACATTGTACATATATTGTAGTTTCATGACCTGTAGTGTGAATAAGATCAATAGTATTAACTAGGTAGTAGGACAATTATGAATGTTCTATTGTTGAATGACTTAATATCCATATATTTCAACTATTTCATGTAGGACAGAGTCCCTGAATTATATTACTTAAATCTTGGACTAATTTCACAATGCAATCCCATCCTCCCCCCCCCCTCAAGTGTAGTGGAAATACTCAGGATGAGGACATGCTACCAGAGGCTGACAGGTATCTCAAGAATCCCAGTTTCATTCCTTTCAAGTGACAATGAACATGCAGAGTTGAGATGAACTGTAATTTTATAAGGTCATCCAAAGCAACTCTAGAATAATTTTTCTTATATAAGGTGTTGTTCACCATCTCTGTACATTGATACTACGGCCCCTTGACATTACTTAATAAGAAAACTGGTCATGGGTAAGTATTGTGTCCCCTGACCTCAAATTGATGCATGAACAAATTACATGAGACAAGAGCAGTGATTAAATACTTAGGTCTAAATAAGTTTATAAAACTCCACCCTAGATTAATTTCCAAATTTTAAAAGCAATGAAACAGAAGACGTATGTTTTTTACCATTGTGTGACTTCAACATAAAGTGATAAATTTTATGATCAGTTGGAACTGTTTTTCTTAAAATCATTTTATTGATTAATGAAGAAAGTCAAAAAGAAAGGTAATGCTTTTAATAAATGGCAGAACAATCTAATAGACACAGAAACGATGATAAATGAGCAATCACATCTTATGCCCTGCTGTTCTTAATGGGAAATTGGAGGTTTCTTTTTCTTTTTTATAAGACACATTTTACTTTCATTCATCCCAATGGGAAGGAAGGATTCTGTCAGCTCATAGGCCAATTTTTTTGCCTCTCCCATTTGAAGGAATATATCAAGGAATGAGAAGACTTTGGAGGAGTATATAAGAGAATAGAGGTTTGCAATAGGCTAATTTGCTCATTTACAAGAGGTAGAAGTCACTCGTACCAAATAGGTGATTAAACCAAATATCAAACTTTAGTTCTAAATCACATTGTTCATTCAAATGAAAATCATAAAAATCACAGCTGTCTTAAGAACCCAAGGAAGCCAAGACCCCATTTCTCCTTATCCTTTAAGATAGGACATTTTGAAATCCAAAATACATCTAAAATTGGCCAATTCATGTAGTTTGCTAAATTTGAATTTTAGAGTTCACTTTTTTTATTGTTTAAAGTAGCTGTTTGATATAGTTCTCATTTAAGTTCAGGATGCGTGTATACCATGGTTCACACATTCATGATTTCTAAGCGAGTATAGTCAACAATACTCTATTGTTACATGCTGCCAAGATGATAAACTCAGTTTATTGGTTTAAGGTCAACATCATCATTAAGTTGGGTATCTAGGATTAGGATTCCTGAATGGTCCAATAGAACTGCTTTGAAATGGTATTCACCCGGGTGTACCAGCTTCCCCTTGTAGGAAACAAGAATCAGTCATGAGTCTCTTCTTATAATGGTCAATTTAATATAAAGATGCTGTACTACTTTTTAGAGAACTATGGAAAGAGGCTTTGGGATTTAGTAAACATAGCTCTATAGCTAGTGGCTGGTATTGCACCCTAATAATAATAATAATAATAATTGGGAGAAAAGTTATCAGCCTTAGCATAATTTCCATTTTGTGGGTTTAATTCTCCATTGAAGAGAGCATAAAGGTGATCAGGCTTGCACTGTTCTGTTTAATTTACAGACTATAAACACAACACTAAGCATTTTCTTTGTTCTACAAATTACAAGGCACTGGTTACTTGATATCACTGCAGTAGGTTTGTTCCAGTCTATTGCTGCTTGCTGTGAGCACAATGGGCGTTGTAATAATAGAAGCCAAGTACTGCCATTTTAGAGTTATTTAATCTAGTCAGCACAATATGATGTGTAATATAATCCCCCTTTTAATTCCTTAAGTAGATTTTAGTTCCTTAAGACGACTTTAGAAAGACGTAACATCAAGTTCAGACTTAATTTGCATCAACACAAGATATCAGATCTTAAAATCTATGGTTAAACTTATTTGTGTGAAAGTGGAGGAAAAAGAGTTTTTGTACCCTTTTAGTGCTTGTGCTTGGATGAATGAAGAAAATAAACAGAGTGAAGCAAAGGACCACGGACTCCAGTTTTCATATAAATAAAATCTCTGTTACTAAACAGAGAATACAGATTAATCGGTGTTTGCAAACAGGTGAACAATCTGCATTAATCATTTTTTCTTTGCAAAACTATGTTGCCAACTATTTTTACTTTTTTATTTTTAGCATTATTCTTCAATAACAAGTTTATTTTACTGTAAATTTATATTGTTTAAAGAAGCTTTTCCAAAGAATAGGGACATTTACCACACTGAAATATGTTTGGCTTTATTTGGTTTTAGTGATATTAAATAATGCATTCCTTTGGAAAAACTATTTAATTTCAATGCAAACGTATTTGGATCTTTGAAAAGTCCTAATTATATGATACTAAATATCACATTTCTTCCAAAATGGCTATGTTTGCATAACAAGTTTAGCTTGGTTATTGAATTAACCCAATTCCTAAGCTTGTATAATATACTGGATCTTAATGAATCAAGCTGGATTCACTTAACATTCCAAGCAAAAGGAACCAAGGAAAAAGAACAAAAAGAAGTAAGGTTTAGCATATAGCACAAATGCAGCTGCTAGGCATTCAATTAACTTTTGGTTTAGCTGGTTAAGGATGTCATGTGAATGAAACTTTACCAATCATACTGATTTAGCTTGTTGGGAAAGGCAGAGCCAATGTGGCATTCCCCAATTTGGTGGAGAAACAGAAAAATGCAGGGAGGCCTTTGATGGCAAGGAAGGGATGGGCCAGGGGCTTCCTGAGGCCAGTGACTCCCTACCTGCCTTCTGGCACTATCTATTTGAAATGTATGCACCGCCTAATGACTATGCAACCTTGTTCTCTGCTAACCCGTTACTTTATCTGAAAAGGCATCACATTCTCTTCCCAGCCCTTGGGCACATTTTCTTACCAGTTTTTGAGTCAATCCAGGTGGAGCCCATTCATATGTAACTGTGTCAAAAGTTGGATCTTTCCGAGATACTATAGGATTAGTGATAATCATGCGGTTCCTTTTATAGATGCGGATTCCATCGCCTCCTTTTACCCGAGCAGTGAGTGAAGAATATTTTGAATCAGCAAGCAAGCGGCCAATTTTCCGATCATCTTCTGCATCAGAGCTCAGGCTGTGATCTTCCTGGCTGCATTTGCATGACTTGCATATTTTCCTGTGGGAGACAAATGAGGTCATATTTTGATATAAGCTTGGGCCCTCATAGGTATGTGCTCTTTTGGTGGCTCAAGGGTGAACCTTAGAATAAACAGCCAAGGTTATAAATCAAAATGGATTATGACATAGAACAAAAGATCTTTTTGGTCAAATGCTATCCAGAGAGAAAAATCTGTAACGAGGATTAACAGAATTTGCAATGGTGTAGAACATAAGACTATAAAAAGCCACACTGTCAAAACCCTGGAGGAAAAGCCTTCAATGACTGAAGCTCTGAGATTTACATAATGGAAAACATTCAAGTGATTAAACTTCAAAATCTGTATTAATCACTCAGTGGCACACAGGCAATATGGAAATGCAGAAATTTGTAGCAGTCTAATTAAATAAACAAAATGGGGTAGTTTCTTGTTCTGTTTCCAATTATAAAAACAGATTGGTGTCAATGGGCCCTTTTTGCAGTCTTAATGCCTACACCAGAGCACGCCAGCTGGGGAATTCTGGGAGTTGAAGTCCACACATCTTAAAATTGCTAAGGTTGATAAACATCGGCCTACACAGAAGCCTGTGCTTTTAGCTAACATTGATAAAGGCAAATGGGGCTTAAGTGAAATATCCACATAGTAAACATTCCAGTATTAAAATGCTGTAATGAAACTAGAGGCTCTTAGGACTATCTATCTATCTATCTATCTATCTATCTATCTATCTATCTATCTATCTATCTATCTATCTATCTATCTATCTATCTATCTATCTATCTATCTATCTATCTATCTATCTATCTATCTATCTATCTATCTATCTATCTATTTGTTCCAACTGGATTTGCCAAACCTCAATCCAGAATGAGTGCTAGTATTACAAAAAAAGTGCAAGGACTTCTTTTTTGGGATTTCTGTTTCCCTGTGCACTTCCAAAGTACATCAAGTCGGGGTGATTACATTTCACTTATGAGGTAAAAATAGTATACAGAGATTTTTGGGAAAACACTGTTGAGGACCAAGAAAACATTTGTGTGTCATTTCACGAATTCCATTGTACAAATCGGTTCCTCATCCTAAATGGAAATGTGAGAAATAACAAGGGGATAGAATTATATTCATCATAAAGCAACAGGATATGTATTTTTGTTTTCTGCAGCTGCCACGGTAAGGCACTATTCCTAGTTCCTAAAATTGGCTGAAAAGGATTGCCCCAGTAATAAGGTAGAGCTATTTCCGGGATCTGTTTTGGCTTAGAAGAATACCTGGCAAAAATGTATTCACTCAAGTTGTCAGAGTTTATATTTTTCAACTGTATGAGCAAGATTTCCAAATCCTAACAGGTTAATGGCAAACCCTAAATAAAGCCAAAGAAAAGGGCTTGATGCTGATTATGTTCTAAAATAGGGAAGGTCACTCTGGGTTACAGCTAAAAATTTGGAGGCAAAACACAGTAATTAAGCACTGATTTTTTTTCATTGAGAGAAATAAAGTATGTACACTGAGCCTCTGCTAGGTTCATCACATGTTATTTCATTAACCACCCACCCCCAAATTAAATTTCATCTTTGCATTTCACTGCCACACCCTCTGCAGTTCTCAGAAATCAGTTTTTATTTATTTTTTTAATATAGCCAGCAGCTGCAAAAGGTTGCCTGTATCAAAGCTCAAACTTCAAAGAAAATGTCTGACAAATCTTGACCAGACTAGTCCCGGTAAGAAATAGATATACAGTCAAACAATACAGAATATTGTGCAGTGTGGAAAACAATTTGTGATGCAACAAATGGGATGCCAGCTAGGAATGAGAAAAACAAGAAGCATTAATTAAAACATAAGCCTCATTTAACTTGTATAAGCCAAGCCCCAACTCTTGAATTCATGTTTTTCACTTCCTGAATAATTAAATCTGCTGCTTTCAACCTGAATTTTTAGTATCAGAGATGGCTAATGCCTCATAAAGAAGCAATGTGATGTCTATGCGCCACGGTGGCGCAGTGATTAGAGTGCAGTACTGCAGGCTACTTCTGCTGACTGCCGGCTGCCTGCAATTTGGCAGTTCAAATCTCACCAGGCTCAAGGTTGACTCAGCCTTCCATCCTTCTGAGGTGGGTAAAATGAGGACCCAAATTGTTGGGGGCAATATACTGACTTTGTAAAAACCACTTAGAGAGGGCTGTAAACACTGTAAAGCGGTATATAAGTGCTATTGCTATGCTTCTAAAAGAACCAAGATTTCATTAATACTTTATCTCAATTTCAGATTACATGAACAATTATCATCAAACATTTTATTAATTCTTTGTGAAAATAGGGGAATGATGGAACTGTTAAGGTATGGAATGACGCCACAGCTCTAAATAGTTCTAGATTTAGATCTATATCACAATACAGACAAGGCTAATTTGAGAACATCCATTTAAATATTTTATAGCAAGTGGCAGTATCTGGCTGATTTCTGTTTGAACTTGGAAGCTAAATAGCCTGGCTGGGAGAATTCTGGGAACTGAAATTTACACATATCTCATAGAAGATCTACACAAAAGTAGCTGAAATTGAGAAACACTTATCCAGAGAATACTTAATTTGTTAATTTGGCTTATATACTGCTAAATCAGCATGTGTTCCCAAATGTTTACAACTATGAACAACTAGGGATCCTACCAAAAACCCTACAGCAGAAATAAAAATGAGGAAGAAACACTTAGCATAACAGCAGCAAAGACCTAACAAAAGACTTTAGTCTTAACCATCTTCTGAAAATCAGCAATGATGGGTTATGTATTATGCATGTATTAGATAACAGATATAAAAACAATTATGAATACATGAAATGGATACGAATAAAATGGAACATTAGGACAGGGACGGTAGGCATGCTAGTGCGCTTATGCACACCCCTTAAAGACTTCTTAGGAATGGGATGAGGTCAACTGTAGACAGTTTTAGGTTAAAGTTCTGGGGGTTTGGGGAAGAAACCAGAGAGTCAGATGGTGTATTCCAGGCATTGACAACTCTGTTACTGAAGTCGTATTTTCTGCAATAGAGTTTGGAGCAGTTTATCATAAGTGTGTATCTATTGTGTGCTTGTGTATTGTGGTTGAAGCTGAAGTACTCA
>QLTV01000597.1:438495-453786 GCA_003457575.1 Thermophis baileyi | reverse complement strand
AGATCCCACAGGGTTGGGCTCCTCCAGGTCCCGTCAGCTAAACAGTGCCGGCTGGCGGGCCCACGGGGGAGGGCCTTCTCTGTGGCTGCCCCGGCCCTCTGGCACCAGTTACCTCCTGAGATCCGGATCACCCCCACCCTGTTGGCTTTCCGGAAAGCGGTAAAGACCTGGCTGTTCCGGCAGGCTTGGGGCCGTTGATCTCGCTTCTGCAATTTGGCAAGATCCGGTCATGAAAAGTTGTGTATGGGTTTTTAATTGTTTTTAAATGCTTTTTATTATGTATTTTTTAAATAATGCTTTTATTTTTTTTAATGCTTTTTATATTTTAATAAGTTTTACATTTGCTGTAAGCCGCCCAGAGTCCCTTGGGAGTTGGGCGGCATAGAGGGCTGTCGATCTCGCTTCTGCAATCTGGCAAGATCCGGCCATAAAAAGTTGTGTAGGGTTTTTAATTGTTTTTAAATGCTTTTTATTATGTATTTTTTAAATAATGCTTTTATTTTTTTTAATGCTTTTTATATTTTAATAAGTTTTACATTTGCTGTAAGCCGCCCAGAGTCCCTTGGGAGTTGGGCGGCATAGAAATACAAATAAAAGTTAAAGTTAAAAAAAGTCTAGCAAAAGTTTTGTATGCCCTAGTTTGTAGTTCAATATTACCGGAGAAGAAGCTACGCAAGATTAGGTTAACAACTTTTAATGCCTTTTTGGCAATGCTGTTACAGTGAACTCTGGCACTTAGATCATTTGAGATGAGTACTCCAAGGTCCTTGACAGGGTGAAGGTCGTCCATGAGGTCGTATCCGCCCAGATTAAATTTTATGTTCTGATTTTTTTTGCCAACGTGTAAGACAGAGCATTTGTTGGTTGAGATTTGGAGTTGCCAATTGTTTGACCATTCCGGCAGATTGTCAAGGTCTTTTTGTAGGGTAGCAGCATTGTTGGTGGTGTTGAATATTTTATTCTGTTTAGCTTGATGTGCTGTATGAACCCCACACTGTTTCACAGGAACTTGGACAATTACAGCATTCTCAGTAAGCTCTAATTAAAAAATCTCATAGCTTAGCAGGATGCATTAACCCAAAAAATATCAGTGATAAGTGTTTCCTGGTTGTGTTAGTGATTGCTGTATTGCCTTAACTGCTGTGTACTTTTATTTGTTGTATTTATGATTGTAACTGTGTTAACTTTTACTTTAAATATTGTTCATTGCCCAGATGAGATGGGCAGCTGGATACATAAATTGAATGAATGAATGAATATGCTTTAGAATGGAAAGGCTATTTGTCCATTTTAGTTTGTTTTGTCTACTATGGCTCTCAAGTAAAGCTAGTTGTAAACCACAGACCATCCCCAAAAATAGTTAAGAAGCTATTAATTCAAAGATCTATTCTATCTCAAGTCTGGGGCAGAGTTGTTTGCAACTCTAATTATCATATACAATTATCATATATACCATAATAATTATTGACTGCCCAGAGTTACCCTGTAGCAAGATGGGTGGCCAATAAATTAGATTGATAGACAGATAGATAGACAAAATTCTTTTAGAAAGAAGGACTGACTCTAAATCTGGATGCTGAACGTTATGTTCTACTGTGAGCTATGATTATCTCAAAATAAAGTGTTTTGAGATGAAAATATTTTAAGCAGCAGCAAATTTACAGAAAACTGAGATCCACACAGTCTATGTTTTGTATTTTTTGCAAAATCATAAAGAAAAGAACATAACTTTTTAGAGTTTATACCTGGCAGCTCATTTGATTAACAGATGGTAATATCATTAAAAATTATTTTGGGTTCATTATAACCATAACATTGGTACTGCTGAACATGTGTTTTGCTATGGGAAGAATAATGTATTGGCAGTATAGCTAGCTGCAAATGGAATCAACATGTCCAATGACTCTAATCTAGATTTTAGTTTCCTTAGAAGCTTTACTGAAACCATATTTCAGTCTCGTCCACAGAATGGGAATAATTTTATATGAAATGAAGCTCATATTTTTTCAATGATGGGCTCACATGGAAGAAATCCAAATTTTAGGGTGCTATTTTTTCATGATTTCTTGTTGGTTACAACTGAAATCTGGAGTAATCTGAATCAAAATAACTCTTCACTGATAAACAATCATGATTCAATTTGAATGAAAAGGGTTTTTCCCCCAATAATTTTATTACATTAGACAGATAAAAGTAATTACACATAATACAGAAAAACTACATACAAAAAAAGATTCACACTCAATTTGAATCCTTCCTTTAATATTTAATATTTATATCTCCATTTCTGTTTAAAGAGATCCCCCCCCCATTTCTTTTTTTCCAAATAGTCAAAGTTCAGTCCCATTTTTTTTTAAAAAAAAGCATAACTGGAAATACCAATTCATTATTTTAACCTTGATCAAATAAACCAATTTTGTAATCTTTCTTCTTCTTTCTTCAAATGAAACATTTTTGAAATGTTTGAAATAAACCTGGAAGTTGAAATACAAGAATTATCATACCACTCACATATAGAGAGAGTAAAAAGGAGCTGATAAGTCTTAAAAATGAGGCATGAAATCCGGGGCAAGCATTACCAGAAATCTTGAGGAAGTATCCCAATGGGGAGGGGGAAGAGCCTTCCATTTTCTTTTAGTCTGAGGCAGAAACATGTGCTCAGAACATAAGAATCAGTTAATAGATGGAAAGTAGGAGGAAGCTGGCATTTAGCAAGAACAATATGTTAACAGAGATCATGACGATAAAATGCAGAGGAAGGATTATTCGAGCAGTTCTTAGAAAGCTACAAAGATATCATTATTGTGGAAGAAATCCCATTGCCAATTGTGTAAGATTAAAATATAGGTAGGAATGGTGCTGTATCTTTATGTGTATTTTGGATCACTCTTCTGAAAATGTTTTTCCATTGAAACCAAAGCAGATTGAAATCACAACATGCCCAACAGCATTCACATAAAGCAAGTGAATCAATATAACCAAAAGGTTCAAATATTTGTATTCAACCAAGCCACTAGCATATTTCTAAATTATTCCCGTGGGAGTGAAGGCTTCAGGGAATGTGACATTTTTAAAGATGACATCACTGCTGAAAGCCTGGCATCCTTTGACAGAACTATCTGAGCTGCTACCCACTATTGGAAATGCCAGAAGTCAGAGATACACAATTACTGTATATAAGCCGGCCTTTTAACAAAGAACGTAACAACTCAAATGCAGTGAATGAAAAATTAGCAGCATAATGCTACTGATCTGGAAAATTGACAAAGGTCACAATGCAATTTTGTAGCCCTGCTACATTGATCTAGAGTTCAATTTTCTGAAGGGAAAAAAAACTATACTACTTTCAGTCTGTTCTACGGTGTATTAAAATTAATAAATTTCTTTCCATTAACTGAATGGTGAAAGTGAAAGAAAATTTCAATGCAAATCTGCATCTTGAATAGGGGCTGCTTTATTCTATTTCAGTGACTGATAATAAAGACAGATGGTGGATTATTGCCAGTTATACAAGGAAGTTTATACACACTGTCTACACTGCTTCTAATAGGATTTTTAAAAAGCTAGAGATTCCACTAAGCACTTATTGCTAATATGCATCTAGTATATTTCTCTAGTTTTGACATAATGGAAATGAAATCCACTAGATTTTAATGTGGGTATGTATGATTTGAACTGTAGACATGGTATTAATGTGTTCTTAATGTCTATATTATAACATGTCATATTCTGCGTTTGTTAGCAGGATGAAGACATTTAATGTAAGGTGAATTTAAGCATCCAATTCAAAATTTTAGAAAAGTAATGAATTAACTAGCCAAACCTTGACACCACTATTTTTACATTGTAGCTCCTTCTACATACAAAAACATTGGGAATTACTAAAGCAAATTTGATAGAAAAGGCAAAGGCAAATCAACAACACTCCCTTCCTCTGATAGTAATGGATTCCACTAGTATTCCTTCTCACCTATAACCAGGAGTCACCTTTTCCAACTTTTAAATATTATCATAAAACTTGCAGCTCACTTTATCAGATGCACAACCTTTTAATAAAATGTGTTAGTGGGAAAATATTTTTTAATACAACAGACTTAACACAAATCTCTGACAGTTTCTACCCTAAAAAACAATTGATATTTGTTCATTTAGCAATAGCACTTAGACTTATATACTGCTTCATAGTGCTTTACAGCCCTCTCTAAGTGGTTTACAGAGTCAGAATATTGCCCCCAACAATCTGGGTCCTCATTTACTGACCTCAGTCAGAAGGATGGAAGCTGAGTCAACCTTGAGTCGGTCAAAATCGAACTTCTGGCAGTGAGCAGAGTTAGCCTGCAATACTGCATTCTAACTTCTATGCCACCACAAAGTAAAAGCCCTGAATACAAAGTAAATGAGAGCAGAAAATAAGAGCAAAAGGAATAGTAAAACGTTTACCTCCAAGAATGTGGTTCAAAACCAGCACATTTTTCTCTGCATTTCAAACAAGGCACACCTCTTCCTGATGGTTGATGGGTAATTGAGACCTAAAGAGAAGAATGTTTTTTTAATCTATTTTTATTCACTTATACTAGGCTTAATTAGTACACATTACGACTAGTATACACAATATTAAAAACATAACGAGAAAAAGCAGCTGAAACTGATCCAGCGAAGAGCAAGTTTAACTCAACATAGTTAATCAGAGGTATACAAACTTTTGCTACTAGGCCATACACGCCCCTTAGTCTTATTTCAAAATTCTCTGTAAATGATGAATTCAAGTCTCTTGTAAAGACTATATTCTCCTTCCGTGAAACCTGCTGGGTACATCTGAACAACAAATTTTTCTGCTTTGGCTGCTTAATGTCAACTTGAACACCACTTTATCTTTTCAGTTTTCAATTCCTTAACCATGGTGGGTAGCATGTCTATACCTAAGCATGATGTATGAACCCAAGGAGATACCATTGTTGGTGAACATGAACCATGATCTGACAACATGATTTATTTTAAAATTCCAGTTACTGTTAGCTAGAAATGAAGATTGTTGTGGATTTGCATACTCTGCTTATCCATAAAACCATCAATCGTGGTTCAAGAGAGACAAGTTCATGTAGATTTACTCTTAATCATTTCCATCATCTTTTCCAAATAGAATTTTCACTATAAGATACTCAGTAAGCTCGTTCAAGGAAACTTTCCAATTCTTCAGGAAGGAAATGTCTTTCTTAATGGGCCATATACATACTGAGCACACAGAAGGATTTATTAAAATGTAGCAAAAACTAAACAGTTGCTTTGGGTAAAGAGTACAGTACGTATATTTTAGAGTTGCTGGGTTTACATTATCTTGTATCTGAAACCCAAAATCAACAAGTTCCAGGTGCAAGAGTCATCCTATACCTTTATAGTTAAAGTACGGAATGGCTTCGAAAAAAGTTCAAGCTAAGGGATGTTGTACTAGTAACTGAATGAATTCCCTCCCTATCGTTTATTCTTGTATATGCCAAAAAGATATATATCTTTTTCTGAAATATCATTTGAATGGAACAATTGTTCTGTAGCTGTTGATCAGAATTTCTTGCAATTCATGGAAAATACCCATGAATCTAAATCTACCTAATGCTCACCCCCTCCCTTGATTATTCTCATAAGTTATATCTGGAAATAGCAAAAACATGGGATATGCTCTAGCTTACAGTAGTATCCCATACATTTTATAAAATTGCATCTGGAAAAAAGCAGACAGAGAGCTCAAAAACCTAAATGTTAAATGTCCTATCAATGGTTATGGAATGTTTTCATTTTTAATGTTTGAAACATGTGAATGAAAATCCAAAAACCACACCATGATTTATATTAGTTTGAGATATAAAAGTAGCAATGTCTAGCCTTGGAAACAGATCCACAATATAACAAGTGCAATGTTAGAAATTTGATAAATGTCAAGTGTTCACATCCATACCCTGATTGCCAATCGTTTAAGATGTCCTAAAAGTTAGTTTTATAACACTGTTCTGGTTTTTCTTGATGGGACGATAGGTGATTTGTCCTATAAAGAAACCTATAAAAGCAATTTGAGTTGAAATTAATTTTAACTTGTTGAAGAACAGAGGCTGCTTTGAGTTTATTGGAGCAAGTGTTTTGACCATTGTCTCTAAATTGGAAGGCATTCTTGCCTTTGATCATTTTCTGCAGATTAATGTGACAGTGGAATCAAAGAAAGAAAAAAATGTACTGGAAGAGCCAAAAGTTAAGCTGTACCAAAAGGAAACATTGTAGAGAAAAGGATAGCATGGAATGATCCCATAATCATCAGCCTTGTCATCACCTTATTCCCCAGCCCAAGGAATCTTTGTAGAGGCCAAAAATCTAAAGATCAAATCTTCAGATCTGGCAAGTAACTCTGCTTGTTCAAGATCCTAACCAGAAAGGTGCCAGTTTGATGTTTTTTCTTTCTTTCCTTTCTTTATTTTTTGCTGTATCTATTTTTTTTAAAGAAAACCAGCAAAATAAGTATTATGCATTTATGTTTCTATAGAGATTGCCAATATACATACTGTACCAGTCAGCATACACACCAAATACTCAGCCCCCATTCGGGTATTACTAGCTCATTGTGGTGGAGGCTCAACCAATGTCCACAATCCCAAGGGAGACTGTTTTCTGCATGGCTTTTGAATCTTAATCATGTATGGTTCTAAATAGCTTGCCATAAGAGCACACTCTTCAGACCTTTCACTTGGTGCTCAGAAGATGAAGCCCAGGATTTACAATTAAATGGTTTTGCGTGTAGAGCTAAGCCAAGGCTTATTTAACAAGAGTTTGTCAAATAAGTCACAGGTAGCCTGGTTCATCCATTGTGGCTTAGCATAACACGGTTTATGTGCTTTTGATGAAGCACAAAAAGAGCAAATGCAACCATCTAGTTGCAGATACAAGTTGGCATTATTCAAGACAATACTCTGATAACATTAGGACGACAGGCCTTAAAATCTGTAGAACAATTCAACTATCTTGGTAGAAGCATCATGGATACAGATGGGGGAACAGAAGCAGATGTAAAATGCTGAATAGGCAAAGCAATTGCTGTCTTCCAACCTAAAAAACATTAATCTTAAATGGAAGGATGCAGAGATTGTAGCTGCGGACTGACAACTGTGAAGTATGCTTGTAGCCCAATGTGCTTAGCACAGGATGTAATTAAAAAAAATATAGTTTGATGACATTTGGGCAGAAGAACAGAACTGAATGGAATTCTCATTACTGTATGAACTTTAGCTGAATGCTCTGTTATTTTTAATTTCCCATCATTACACAAAAATGAAGTGTCCACAGGAATGTTAATATACACAAAGTTCAGTGTAAGTGTCAATCTAGTAATCATCTTGTTCCTTTCTAAGGATTTGGTCAGTAAATTCCTCCTTATTTTAAACTAGACATTTCCTGATCACGAGAGCTTATTAAGTTGTGGAGGAGCTTCCTGGAGTCATGGGTGCACCATCATTGGAGGTTTTCACACAAAGTGAGGACAACTATTTGTCTGGCATAGGATGAAAATTCCTGGCCTGGACAGGGAGTTGGACTACAAGACTTCTAAGGTCCCTTCCAACCTTATGATTCTGTGTTCTCCTGTTTACAATGAAGAATCATAAACATTTGTAACATAATTGATAAAGATTGGGTAAACTAATGATCAAACCTATTTTGCTTTCAGATTATGGTTATAATTATGGTTCATTCTTCATTATGGTTCATTCTACTGATATATTCTTTTTAATATTGTAGCTGTACGTGGACCTTCTGAAACATTTGTACAATATAGGTAAAGTAGACACTACTACTTTTCAGAAAATATTCCTTTGCTATATCTTTTGACAGCAGAGACATCACCCTGCTGACAAAGGTCTATATAGTCAAGCTATGATTTTCCCAGTAGTAATATATAGCTGTGAAAGTTGGACCATAAGGAAGACTGAGCAGCAAAGAATTCATGCTTTAGAATTGTGGTTTTGGAGAAGACTCTTAAGAGTCCCTTGGATTGAAAGGAGATCAAATTAGTCAATCCTAAAGGAACTCAACCTTGACTGATCTTTGGAAGGAGAGATATTGAAGCTGAAGCTCAAATACTTTGGCCATCAAATGAGAAGCAAGGACTCATTATAAAAGACCCTGATATTTGGAAAGATTGAAGGCAAAAGGAAAAGGGGATGGATGAGATGGTTTGATAGTGTGATCAACACAGTAGGTTTGGGTTTGGGCAGGCTCTGGGAGATAGTGGAAGACAGGGGGGCCTGGCATGCTGTGGTCCATGGGGTTGTGAGGAATCAAACATGTCTTGACAACTGAACAACAACAAAATATCTTTTGACATAGTGTAGGACTCACTATAATAGACAAAAACATGTTCTTACTTAGTATCTTGAATATGAATTTCAGTAAATATTTTTTCACAGATGATAAATATTATCTTAATTGAGTGCTTGCACACCAAATACAGCAGAGAGGATGGTTTAAGGAGTTGGCAAAGATTGCAAAACCTGGATTTAAAACCAACCCCTGCTGTCAATGCTATCTGCCAAATATTCTCTTTGCAAACAAGGCCTTGTCTACATTTAGAGTGTTTTATAAAAACCTGCTGTGCAGAAATACAGATCTCTAAATTGTGTTCTGAAGTCTCATAATTGTTGTTGGCAAACTTTAAGGAAATGAGGGAGTAACTGAAAAGATAAATTTGACCCAGGGAAAACACAATTCAGAAGACTAATAAAGAAGAAATGGAGGTTCTTATCCTTTGAGTTTTGCCAGTTCTGCCAATGTAAAAGTACTCATTGAAGTCTAACTGAATGAAATATCAAGTTCAGTTTTATACACAAACTAAAAATAAAAAAATCCTGCAGAAATGTATAATCCTCTTAGATAAATTTAGATATCTGGTATCTGGAGGATGAGAGGAAGACAAACAAATTGGAACATGTATTTTCCTTATTTTACAAATCAATATTTCATGTGCTATTTCTGACAATATAGTAGTGACCAGATACACAAATATAGGCCAACCCTAGCTAAAACTACAGTCTATGTTGAATGTTCACATTATAACCTAGAAAAGAACTTAAAAGGATAGCTCAGTGGTACACATCAATGGTATGCATAGAACATGAATCCTACACGTTCAGGTATAGATTAAGACCCTCGTTGGTCAGAATTTGAACCCCTAGAGGTGAAATCAATGATAATACTTAGCTAGAGGGACATTGGTATGGCAGATATGACTGGTACTGGCTCATAAGAGTCAACTGTTAAATTTTCTGGAATTCCGCTGGTTTGTTGAGAGCAAACCTGAGCCACATTGCTGGGATGCCAATCAGTTGTTCAGCTAATCATGCTAGCAGCACAGCATGGTGGGAGTAATGGAGTCAGCAGTGATAGTGAGATGTGGAGGCATTGGAATATGGGGTTTGGTTTTGGTGGTGTGTTGATAATTATTAAACATTTACCAGCACACTACTGGTGTAGAGAGAGTTGTAGTAGGCTGTATTGCCTACTGTAGTAGGCCGTATTGCTGTAATACAGCTTCCCCTTAGCAAATAGTTACTCCTTTCAGCCACTGTTGCTTCTAATCATACCAGTTTTGCTGGCTTTCTAATCTGTCTAGAACTTAAAAGTGCAATCGGCACTCAAACAAAATGCTTTTGACAGAAGTGTTCATTTATCTGTAGCTCAGAAGTACAAAAAAACAAGAGAGAGAGAGATTTTGGTTGGGAATAAGATGATGAGTAAGTCGGGACATTATAAAAATGTCAAATTAGGCATGATGCAAAGCAAATGGAAAAGGAAAAAAATATATTCCTTCTTCATTATATTTGAACCCAGAGTCACCCAATGAAACTGAATGGTGGGAGAATCAGAACAAAAAGGGAATGCATTTTCGCACAACACATGTGGAATGTGTTGTTAGTGGTTCCAACTTGGCTGGCTTTTAAAAATGTACCAGACAAAGTCCTGGAGGAGGGAAATTAATGAAGGATGAGGCTATCAGTGGCTATTAGCCAAGATGGCTGTATATTTCTGGGATGGAACACAAGCAAGAAACAACTATGGCCCTCATGTAGTACTTATGTACACGACCGCAGCTCATTGTAAATGTATCTCATTGGACACTGGCAGTTGTTTCTTATTTTTAATTTATTTAATTGTACATCAGAAGTGCAATATAGAAGAAACATCCTCAATCTACTTTCCAATTGTTTGAGGATTGCAACTTCCAGAATTTTATGCCATTCTGGCCAGCAATTCTTGAAACTGTCATTTCAATATATCTGGATAACATCAGACAGATAAGACTGCACAAGTCAATTTAAATAGTTCATTTGCAAATAAAAAAATATAAGAGAAGAGACGAAAAGCTGATTTAAACATTGCTTTCAAAACGATCTTAGAAAGAATAAGATCAAATGTCTTGTGTATGTTTTTTTGTAAGTATTTTGATTCCAGACTACGAACAAATATGTTGGTTTGTGCTGCTAAATTGACATGCAGCTGTTAGGACTTCCATTCCTTAGAACTTAATTGCTACCATAACAAATTGGACTCATAATGTCAAAAGCAATGTAATAGTAGAGGTTTTTGCAGAATAAAGGGTTTTTTCCCCAGGTTTTTCAAAGAGTTACAGAGAGGTCTGAACTCTATCATCTCCCAACTGCTGAACACATTAGCAGAAACCAACAAAGACCCCCCACAAAGTTACTCCACCCCTGTGGTAGTTTGAATGAATAAATACACTATTCCTAACATGAAGCAATTGACGTGAAACAGATTCAGAACGTGTTGTTATTATAATCATGATTTTCTAGAATCTCTAAATCCAGTTGGGAGTTTCTTTTGATGAACGGCTTGCCATATTCAATCGCTAATCCTCTCGACTGAAAGGATTCCCAAGGGACGTATCTCAGGCAGATGAATTTGTTCCAATGTTCACCATTACGCAGAGCAAGTCCATCAAAATCCTGCTGACAGACTAAGGGAACTCAGGCATAAAATACAAGGGCAATAAAAGGAAAGGGCAATCATTCATACAAGTTTGTGTGCTGTAGCTTTTCAGAGCACAAGGAAAGCCTCGGAAACATGTTCCCCCCCCCTTTGGCAACTGGACCATGGACATTTGTTTCAAGAGAATACTCAATAAAATTCCATTTTATTTTTATGTGTAGCACTATTTGAAACTTGACTATACCTACAGTCTCTTTCTCTAGCTACGCCAAAAGTAATAATAGATGCAATGCCCAACCAAGGTGCTGCTGATTCCACATTTTGGGTGCTCTCTATTGAACCTTAAATGGATTAAATTAAAGAAAGATAAAGATTGGGGGGGGCATGGCTCAGCAGTTAAAGACGCTGAGCTTGATAGCCCAGGTTCGAGACCCGAGACCCGCACAACAGGGGTGTGCTCCTGTTCCTTGCCCCAGATAGCAGTTCGAAAGCATGCAAATAAAAGTAGATTAATAGATACCACTTCAGTGAGAAGGTAGCAGCATTCTGTGTGTCTTTGGTGTATAGCTATGCTGGCCACTTGACCATGGAACTGTCTTCAGACAATGTGGCTCCCTCGGGCAAGAAACGGAGATGAGCGCCATGCCTCAGAGCCGTGATGGCGAACCTATGGCACGCATGGCCAAAGTGGCACGCAAAGCCATGTCGCCCGGCACGCGCGGCCTTGCCTGTTTGTCTTCTGGGTTTCTGGCACGCATGTACGCGCGACGATCAGCTGTCCTTCGCGCACATGGCAGTGCCGAAAACCAGTGTGCGCATGCGTGCCGGCCAGCTGATCATCGGGTGCGCATGCGTACTAGAACCCGGATGTTTGGCTTTTCCGGAGTGTGGCCCTGACGAGCACGCGCGCATGTGCGCGTGACGTTTCCGCATGACCTTTTTGGCACTCGGTGCCGAAAAGGTTCACCGTCACTCTCCTAGAGTGAGACACAACTGGACAGGGAAACCTTTACCTTTAAAGGTACTTTTTCAAAAGACAACTGGACTTGTTTTTCCTTGAAGACATTTTGCGTCCAACCTTCCATCCTCCACCATTCAGTCAGAACTGAAGAAGCTTCTTAGATGAGAAGCAAAACATCTTCAAGGTCCAGTTGCCTTTTCAAAAAGCACCTTTGGGACAACCATGACCTAGATGACTGAGAATCTACATAGACTCTACATTTAAAGACGGATCTTCCATCCAACATAAATACCAGCACTTCTGCTCGTGCTGCATCTATTGACATTTTGGTGTTAATGCAAGGATTAAAACATAGTTTGGTGAAGTGGTGAAGGTGCTAGCCTAGAAACCAGGAGACTGTGAGTTCTAGTCCTGCCTTAGGCCTGAAAGTTGGCTGAGTGACTATTGGCCCGACTCACCTCACAGGATTGTTGTGGGGAAAATGAGGAAGCCTGAGGTATGTTTACCGCCTTGAGTTACTTATAAAGCAATAAAGGCAGGAGGAAAAACTAGTAAATAAATACAATTAAATAAAAAAATTGTGCTCTTTATAGCAACTTGCTACGTGAAAATAAAGAGGCTTCTTGATTAACAAAGCACCAATAGATTACAGTTGGCTTTTTTATAGACTAAACTCCGTTATCCAGCCTATTTTAGTAGATCAGTTATACCAATAAAAAATATCAGTGATGAGCTGGCAGGATTAGGAAGCTCACAAAATCAAATCCCTTAAGCAAAAGAAAAGTTACTAGACTTTCAATGATTCCATGGCAAGTTAGGACATTCCTGAAACAGCTACGTCTGTTGTCCTATACTAGAAACAGGAGATCTTTGTCTATAGTCTATCCTTGCTTGAACTTCTCCCTGTATTAATGAATACAGGGCACAGTGTTCTAAAGTTTACTTTGATTCCAAGGTGAAAAATATGGCAGACCAAGTCTGGATAAAAAGCCAACAGCTTGCTCAAAGCTTCACTCACTGGGAGGAACAAAACCAGAGCAAATATTGGAGGTACAAACAGTTTCAACATACAATAATTTCATTCACTCCTAGAGCTTCATTCTGGCAAAGACTGTAGAGAATATTGTGAATAGGGCTGAAAACACTGTGGGAATACTGGAGGGGAAAAAACCTCTTAGTATATTTTCAACCCAGGAGAAAAACGTGTAGAGTTTTCACAGATGATGTGCAAACAGAATTTTAAAATGCCATTCTAAAATTTCCCATCCCATTACACAATATACACAGGAGATGGTACTGATGATAGAGGGGAAGGGAGGAAGACAATCCTCAGACAAATGTTTGGAATTAGTGTATGCTAAAAGATAGTCCCAAAGGTGCTTTTTCAGGAGGCCACTGGACTTTCTTGTTTTTCTTTGAAGACGTTTCACTTCTCATCCAAAAAGCTCTGACTGGATGGTGGGGAATGGAAAGATTCAATCCACCATTCAGTCAGAGCTGAAGAAGCTTCTTGGATGAGAAGTGAAACGTCTTCAAAGAAAAACAAGAAAGTCCAGTTGCCTCCTGAAAAAGCACCTTTGGGACAACCATGACCTGGATGACTGAGAATCTCCATAGATATCTCTATCTCACTATGTTTTGAAATACTACATTTATCAATCTCATTGTACTGAATGATTATTTGACACTTCTTCCAAGTTATTTCACAAAATGACATGCATACTAACTCTGCACATATTTACTAAGTAGTTGCCTTATTCTGAATATCAAATACCTAGTTTGCTCAGCATAAAGTTAACAGGTATGATAAATTAGGATGTTTCACTCTCCATGGTAGGATAGAATTAAGAGAACGTTTCAAGTAATGAACCTTCTTTTGTCCACAATAATCTGTATTCCATAAGTATTGTCAATGCTAGGAGTGAGCAATTTTTAAATTATTAAAATTAAATTAACTTAATTAACTTTAACTTTTAAAAATTAAATTACATTTAATTCCTAGAGCCCCAACAACCAGCTGAATAAATTTTGGTTTATCACGGTTCTTCTTGCAGTCCTTTGAAAATCTACTATTTATTATCTCAAGCCACTAAAACTCTCCCCCCCCCATCTTTGCTAATCCTATCCAAGGAAAAAACTGATTTGATTCAATTACTTATTTTAAACTAAATCTTTTTGTTTTGTTTAATACTCTCCATTCTATTAATAACACTTAAAAGTCCCATTACCAGAAACATTTTAATTTTGACACCAGAAGCATTTTATTTTTAATATAGTCAAATTCTTGCTACCTGCACTAATCAAATATCTCGTAAAATTCAACAGATTGGTAAACTGAAATCTGTTAAATATACTTAAGCAAATTCAAATCTTCTGATCTCTGGATATTAAAAGAAAATTTGACAAAAATTATGAAATCACATTTTAGCTCTACAGTATGTGATATAAAACAGGCCAACAGAAGTGAAACAAACCAACTTCTGGCATGTTATATTTGGTATGTTATAGCAATATTTACCCTGTACAATCCTCAATAATTTTTTATGTATTGCTGATAAGGCAGTTCATTCCCAAGAATTAAAAGGAACGTTGGCTTACCTGAACGTTCTTCTCGGTGCGCTGCGGAGAGTCCAAGGATGGGATATTAACCTCTGTCAGTTGCTTGGGACTGAGTTAAAATATGCGTGGCCACGCCTCCTCTGTTCCACCCGATGCATTGTGGGCCAGTTCTTTTAACGCAGGAAGACCCCCAGGTGACCTGGTCCAAACAGGAAAACAATAGATCCACAATGTCCAACCAGAACCCTGGACCGAAGCCAGGGCGGGTCGTGGACTCTCCGCAGCGCACGCCACGCCTCCTCTGTTCCACCCGATGCATTGTGGGCCAGTTCTTTTAACGCAGGAAGACCCCCAGGTGACCTGGTCCAAACAGGAAAACAATAGATCCACAATGTCCAACCAGAACCCTGGACCGAAGCCAGGGCGGGTCTTGGACTCTCCGCAGCGCACCGAGAAGAACGTTCAGGTAAGCCAATGTTCCTTCTCCTGTGCGCTGCTTGGAGAGTCCAAGAATGGGATACACCCAAGCTTAATTCACAAGGGCGGGAGCAGTCTGGTCCAGGGTATCCAAGGTGGAGCAAACCCTCTGTAGCACTCGCCTGCCGAAGGCTGCCTCTGCAGAAGCAAACACATCCAGATTGTAGTGCTTTATGAATGGTGAAGGTGAGGACCACGTCGCCACCCAGCAAATTTCTTCAATCGATGTCTGCGTGACCCAAGCAGCTGTCGTGGCAGCACTTCTGGTGAAGTGTGCCATGATCCGGCCGGGTAACGGCCTGGCCTGAAATTCAGAA
>QLTV01000597.1:423807-434873 GCA_003457575.1 Thermophis baileyi | reverse complement strand
TGTGCCCTTATGCCCTTATGAGCAGCTGAGTGCTCAACCGGAGAAGCGAACGCCGAAACAACAAAAGAAAGGAGAGGGGGAGTAATGCCCCTGAGGGCAGTCACTCACATAGCAGCCTGAGTAAAAATAGCCGGTGACCGGANAACAAAAAAAGAAAGGCGAGGGGGAGTAATGCCCCTGAGGGCAGTCACTCACGTAGCAGCCTGAGTAAAAATAGCCTCCAAAATGGCGACCGGAGCTTTCCCCTGCTCCGAAAAACAGCTGATCTCAAATCCGATTCAAATCGATGCAGTCTCCTGCAGGAGTAATGCCCCTGGGGACAGAGACTCCCTGGCTGCAGAGCACGCAGTATAACCCGGAGGTTAGGAACTTCTGCAGGCAAAGTCTTTAAATCGAAGCAGCTGAGCCTTCGGCTGACCGAAGGCACAGCGATCCTGCAGCAGCTCCTTAATAAACCAGCTGCTAGAACAAGCAGGAAATTAAAAAGCACAATCGCAAAGAATAACAATTAATAGCAAAAGTTGCTAAGAGGAAATTTCTTTATGTCCCATTAGCTGACTGAGTTAAAAGAACTGGCCCACAATGCATCGGGTGGAACAGAGGAGGCGTGGCCACGCATATTTTAACTCAGTCCCAAGCAACTGACAGAGGTTAATATCCCATCCTTGGACTCTCAAGCAGCGCACTGGAGAATATAACACTTTCTTTTTCTCTGTGTATACCCGCACAAGTACAAAATCATAGCAAATTGTTCTACAGCCTATTTTTGCTGTTTTTAGAACTGCACACTGCACACAAAAGCTGTTTAAAACTGAGAGCATAACGGATAAACTCCAGTAAATCTTAAACATTTACACGAGTACCATAAATTTTCAGTATTAGTTCCTATAATTTTGTGGAGAATATATGAATGCTTAGAATCACTTCTAGTCCAGATTAATTTTTAGCTTGTTAAATCCTCCAGATAAATGTTTATGCACTGACTACACTAATCTTCCTCATCATGAACAACTGTAAATGAAATTCACAACTGATTTCTTAATGATGAATAAATGTAATGTGCTAATTTGATAGCTATGTTGCAGCAAACACTACAGGATACAAAAACAGGTACTCTAACTGGAACAATTTTGGATAGAAACACAAAATACTGTTTACAGGTAGTCCTCAACTTATGACAAATGAGCCCAAATGTTGTTAAGTGAGAAATTTGTTACGTGAGTTTTGCCCCATTTTACGATTTTTCTCACCACATTTGTTAAGTGAATCACTGCAGTTCTTAAATTTGTAACACAGTTAAGTGAATCTGGCTTCCCTAATGACTTTGCTCGTCAGAAGGTGGCAAAAGGGGATCACATAACTCCGGGACACTGCAACCGTCATAAATTTGTCAAACATTTGAATGTAAATCACGTGACCATGGGGCTGCTGCAGTGGTCACAAGTGTGAAAAATAGCAATAGCACTTAGACTTATATACTGCTTTACAGTGCTTTACATCCCTCTCTAAGCGGTTCACAGAGTCAGCATATTGCCCCCAACAATCTGGGTCCTCATTTTACTGACCTCGGAAGGATGGAAGGCTGAGTCAACCTTGAGCCGGTGAGATTTGAACTGCCGAACTGCAGCTAGCAGTCAGCTGAAGTAGCCTGCAGTACTGCACTCTAACCACTGCGCCACCTCGGCTCTTTGGTCATAAATGGTCATAAATCACTTTTTTCCAGTGCCGTTGTAACTTCGAACAGTCACTAAATGAATTGTTGTAAGTCGAGGACTACCTGTACTGCCATAAATATTGTTTAGGAGCATTTGATTGGTTAACAGTACTAGGAAGCAAAACAAATCATAATTTGGTCACCACAGTAATTCTGGCCACTCATACTCATTGCTACCACAAGAAAACCAAAGCTCAGATTAGCTGCCAAATGTCCTCCTGTGTGACAAAGTCATAACAATGCAAGAGACTCTGCAAATACTGTACTCTTCTAAGTGCAAATACTTGGCAGGATGCCCTTTCCAACTACAATGTGTGAATTCACGATAAGGGAGAAAAGCAGCTTTTAAAAATAGAGCTGGAAGAATTTTCCAGTAACTGGATTTAAATGGATATTTTGAAAAAGGATCCCGGGCACTAAACAGAAAACAGAAAGTTAATACAGGATAGGTTTCAACTTGCTGGTAGCGATTCATTTCTCAAGTTATATGTTTTTGTTTTTGTTTTAAAAACTCACCAGTTTTTCTGTGAACACTTCTATGCATGCTGCATTCGGTTTTGCTTTTTTAAAATACACTTCAGTGATGCGGGCATTGTTACTTTTAGCAATTCTAATTGGACAGAGTGAATTCTTTCTTTTTCTTGGTTGATAGCTGTAATTGCATTAGCTAGTATTAGGAAATTCTACACTAATAACTTCTTTTGTTGCTGTATGTAGTATTTCAGGCCAAGGGACACATTTGGAATTTTGAAAGCACGTTCTGGCTTGTGATACAAGATAGTAAAAGAGTCAGATTGCTCACCACACCTCTTCTACCTTCCCAAGGTGATTTTATCTCTGACTTTTTCCCCCTTGAAAGTATATTGGACCAAGTTCTGTCTGTAATGATTATTTAACAATGCCTAACTTACTAAGGGTAATGTATAACCAATAAATGCTATAAAATGATTGTTTTTAAAAGTCTGGCTGTGAAGGCTTTTTCTCCCAAGTACAGCTTATGTACCAGACATTTGGAGCAGGATATTATTTGCAGTTCAGTCTTCAACAATTTTTTTTGCCTTGAATTTTGAATAACCCATCTGCATATAATGAAAAATTCAGCTATTGAATACATCTTTTAATAAGAAGTTTTGTTTTAGTGTTAACTATTAGTTCAATATAGCGTTTGCCAACATGGTTTCCAGATATATTAGATCTGTAACTTCCAGAACTTCAAGTGAGCATGTTGCCTGGGAATTCTAAGAGTTGAACTTCAGAACAGCTGGAAAGCATCAGGCCATGAAGGAGCCTATACACCCTATCTGAAACCTCAGTTTACTATTCCACAGAAACTAGTATTTGGGGTGATTACCCGCCCCTCAATAAAAGCATAGCTACTATTATCATTTCAAGTGATAAGCAAGTCTAAACATTTAATAGCTGGCCTTTAACTTAGTTTAAAAACTTAGCCCAATCTTGAAAAGGCGGAAAGAAAAGCTCTATTTATGCATTTTTCAGCAACGTTTGTTGTTACAAATGCTCCTTTCTCCAATTAGCTTTCATCTGGCAACTGGAAGGAAGGCGGTACATCTTACTGGCAAGAAATCAATTTGTCCAAGGGTTGTGAAAGTCTGTAGAGATTCTCAGTCATCCAGGCCATGGTTGTCCCAAAGGTGCTTTTTCAGGAGGCAACTGGACTTTGTTTTTTTGAAGATGTTTCTTGGATGAGAAGCGAAATGTCTTCAAAAGAAAAAAAACAAGAAAGTCCAGTTGCTTCCTGAAAAAGCACCTTTGGGACATCCAAGGTTTGTGGTCCTATAGTATAGAGCAAGGGTGTATTTTATAACTACCCTATATACTGGTCACAAATATATATTTTAAAATTTATATATTTTTTTAAAAAATGAAAGTGAAAAAAAAAAGATAAAGGAGTCCCTGCAGATTTTACTCGGCTAGTCATTGCTGACTATACTATGCTACTTTAGTACTATTATACTACTCTCTTTTGAAACTCTAGAAAAAACGCAATGAAGAGCAACAAAGATAAGGCGAGTGGAAGCTAAAACATATAAAGAACGGTTGCTGGAATTGGGTATGTCTAGTTTATTGAAAATAAGGACTAGGGGAGACATGATAGCAGTGTTCCAATATCTCAGGGGCTGCCACACAGAAGAGGGAGTCAAGCTATTCTCCAAAGCACCTGAGGGTAGGACAAGAAGCAATGGATGGAAATTAATCAAGGAGAGAAGCAACCTAGAAATAAGGAGAAATTTCCTGACTGTTAGAACAATTAATCAGTGGTACAACTTACCTCCAGAAGTTTTGAATGATCCAACACTGGAAGTTTTTAAGAAGAGATTGGACAGCCATTTGTCTGAAATGGTATAGTGTTTCCTGCCTGAGCAGGGGTTGGCCTAGAAGACCTCCAAGGTCCCTTCCAACTCTGTCATTCTATTCTATTCTATTCTATTCTATACTATACGACTATATTTTTACTAATAAATATTATGCATTACACTGCCATTTAGCAGCTATGTTGCACTTTAGCAATTTAACTCTTTAGAATTACAGTTTGTTCAATTGTCTACACTTAAAGGAAAAAAGGCAACATTTTATTTTTTTTAAATCCAGTTTTGAAACCAATTGTCTTGAGTTTTGCTTAAGAAAAAAAACATACTCCCCCTGAAGAAGCCAACAAATTTTAAATTCTGCTTTAAGGCTCTTTATCTCTCATTTTTAAATCAGATCAGTCTAGTATTAAGAATCCTATTCTATCCACTCGTTTTGTTTTACTTACAGAATATTCTTTCCGCTTAAACATCAACAATGTTTAAGCCTAAAAATGAGCAAACAGTGGAAACGCGAGGACCCTGAAAATCGTCTTAATGAATTCCAGATTCTGTATGCACATGTTTGCCCAAATGCCTGTGTGGCACTGCTAAGCAAAATTTCAAACTGCTATCTGGCTCATTAACTGGCTGCAATCAAGGTCGCATATAAACAAATTTATTGAGCTAGAATTCTTTTCTGAAATGCTTTTATCAGAGTAAGAACATGTAGATTTCACATTCTAAGAAAAATAACACATATGACTTTAGGTTCCCAGAGTCTCTGGGAAACCCAATGTATTTCAGAAACTAAAGTGAACAAAAACAAAAACAAGAAAACAAACTGACAAAAGAAGAAATAAGAAATTCACCTAAAGCTGGTAGACTAGGAAAGCTTTGCAGCCTCACAATATTGTCAAGTCTACTGAGGCAGGAAGGTACGAATAGAGAAGACAATGCTGTTCCCTTTTCACCATTACGGAAGATCAGATCTTGTGTCTCATTATTTTCTTTCATAATATAGTTAGAGAAAAAAACAGATCATATTAATTGTTCTATTATTCTGGAATGCATAGACATGCACATAAACACCTTTATTTTTGCCCAGAAATAATAGATAAGATTATTACATTATGATACCACCATCTCCCTCTTTGCTTCACACATCAGTATTCTTCCCTTCCCCCAAAGTTTGGTTTCAAAACAAACCAATGTGGGAAGAGGATGATCAGCAAATTGCCCTGTATATTCTCTACATAATCTTTGACTTTAAGTAGGAAGGATGATTAAGTTTTCCTCCAAATTATTACCTGCAAATTTGAACAAGGAGTAGGTTGTCTTTCATTTGTTGAGACTAGAGTAACAGGAAGATGGAGTTGAAAGGAAGCAAATGGGCAGGGATTGCAAATAATGAAAACAGAAAGCAGACCGCTGAGATGGATAAAACAGTGGTTTAAACATTCTAGCCTTCCTTTTATATTGCCTTTCATTAGAAGTAGATGATTATTTGCATGGCTAGTCTCTGGTCAATGGAAATTCTACATATGAATGGAAAATCAGAATCCCTGATCATGGAGAGTCTCAGGGATCATGGAGAGGGAAAGAAGAAACAGCTTGGTTTCCTGAAGATTTCTTTCCTGGTTTCCAGCCAATTTACATTTGAGGAAGCAGCCATCTCCTAGCCAATTAATCATACCTACCTGGGATATAACTCAAATACTTTGGCCACCTAATGAGAAGGAAAGACTCACTGGAGAAGAGCCTAACGCTGGGAACGACTGAGGGCAAAAGAAGAAGGGGACGGCAGAGAATGAGGTGGCTGGATGAAGTCACTGAAGCAGTCGGCGTGAGCTTAAATGGACTCCGGGGGATGGCAGAGGACAGGAAGGCCTAGAGGAACGTTGTCCATGGGGTCGCGATGGGTCGGACACGACTTCGCAACTAACAACAACAACCTGGGGTATGAAGCATGGACTACATTAGGCCTTACTAGTAGGAAGCATGGACTGCATTAGACCTTACTATAGAATAAGTATATATAAGTGCACACTTGCTGAATACAGATTCCTACAACCTCTAAGTATACACATATCTTTGCCTATGTAAGAGAGTACTTTTATGTAAAACAGAAGAGTTGTATCTATATACCCATTGGAGAGATCGAATGCTTTTATAAAAGAATGTCTTAATTTCAAGGCAGTTTATTTTAATCAGTGGTTACAACTATTAATTATTTTATTCCTTCCAAGCCAACAGAATGTTGGAAAGAAATAATGTAGACCATTAGTCTGGATGTAACTCTTTGAAAACTGAACAGAACAAAATTTATTACAGGAGGGAAGAAACATTGACTTGAAAAATGGGCCAGATGTGCCTAGAGTCTGCAGATGTAAAAAAAAAATCTCAATGCATCCCTATGGGAGAGACAGATGTAGAGTTCCTTATTTCTTTGGTCCTGTGGTTTTTTTTTTTAATATGACCCCTGCTCTGTACATTTATCTATAACATAAATATGCATAAATGCACACGATTCTATCTTGTATACATTTTAGTGGCAGTAGACAACCCCTAGATGAGAAAGCAGGGAAGTTGGCAGCATAAGGGAATTTTGTGTTTATGAGCTTGTTTGATCTTGTTCTTTTGGAGAGGAGAAGTGGTCTCAAAATTCAAAGCTGACTTCTTTTTACTAGCAGGTACTGAAAGAATCACTCAGATTTTTATCAGGGATTTTCATAATTAAAACTAAACAAAACAAACACTTGCCTTAAGCAGAAGTCAACCAGTAAGGGGATTTTCCCTTCCCCAAATGTAATACAAAGGTTGGGAATTGTTCTACTTCATTAAATGCTCAAATTAGAGATACCAGGTAATTTAAAATTTTCTCATTGAGGTGGGTGTTTTTGAAGTAGCCAGGCAGCAATCCCATAAGCACTAAGGAAATCAAAGTGATAAATGGTTCCTGTAACACAGGGGTGGGTTCTAACTTACCTCGCCGCCGGTTTGCTTCTTCCCGCGCCACGTGGCTGCATGCGCATTGCGCACTGGTGCCATGCACACGGCCGTGCATGCGCAGTGCCGAAAACTCAGCTTCTGCGCATGCGCAGAAGCAAAACAAGCAAAAAAATAGCAAAAAAAGAAGCCGAAAAAAAAAAGATGGCGGCGTCCACGGACCGGCACTGACAGAACTGGCTCCGTGACGTCACCACCAGTTTACTACCGGTTCTATAGAACCGGTACGAACCGGGAGTAACCCACCTCTGCTGTAACAGCCTTCTAAAAACTGAGGGACAGGAGAACAAAATGCTGCAAAATATCTTGGAGTTATTTAGCACAGCTGACCTGGGCATTACACAAGAATAAACTTCACCTAAACTAAGAAATATTTTTCCAAACTTAAAAAACCAAAATCCTTAGAAATGTACTAAACCTGAAAACTGCTCAGTCTATACAAGCATTGAAATAAAACATGTCTTCTTGGCCTCTGCACATCTCTAACACCTACCCAAACCCCACTTGCCTGTAGGTTTAAGACATGTAAGATCAAATATTTTGCCTCCATTTGTATTTCAGTCTTCTCTTGCCGGATTCGTTAAATTTAAACATTGCTACGTAACTTGATAAAGGGGCCGTTACACATGAACTTCAAATTGTGCTTATTTGTTTTACTCCCGCATGGAGAAAATAGCCCACAAGGGGGGAGGGGGAAAGGCAATGAGTACCTCATGGGGACAAAGGAAATCCCAAATGTCTTTGAAATAATAGTTTCATGAACCAATCTGGAATTGGGCATCATGTTTATTCAGATGACACCTAACCCCCAACTTTATTCCTGAAGGTAGCTATGACCATAACTGCCAGTACTCAGTATATCTATGCGAGAACTATTATGTTTGATGAATATTTACCTGAAATGTAAATGAACCTTCCTCAATTTAAGAACCTTCCCTCCCAAGAATAGTAAGCAAAAAAAAAAAAAAAGTTCTAAGACTAGAATAGGATGGTACTGGTGGAAGTGGAGGAAGCAGACAGAATTTAAAACTCTCTTGAAGGCTGAAGAGATCTGTTATTTTTCTTCCTTCTCATAATCCAGCTCTTAGATATGACATTTCTCTTAACCCTCTCTACTGAAATGACAGGTGTCATATTGACTATGGAACTCCCCATAACAACTTTATATGCTATCTATGTGTCTCATTCACTGTGGTGAAGTCCATATTATTTCACTCTATCCTGTCAAATAAAACTTATTTATAGTGCTTAATGTTCTTCAGATCTCTAAAACAAGATAAAAACACTCTCAAGTTAAGCTTGACTCCTGCAAGCTTCTTAGACTCATGCAATATTCCTAGAAGTATTAATGAAGTGGTTTGCACTGTCTTCATCCAGAATGTGTATTTGACTTTCCAGTGTAGCCAACAGCCTTGGAATTTCCTCAGCTAATAATCACATACATATTATGAGATGAAACACCCAATTTTGACAATTAGATTAACCACTCCATAGAGCTTTATTTCGCAAAGCCAACTTTTATTACATTTGATTCATATAGAAAATTTCACCATTAAATTTGGCATGTCTCTCAGTACCTTCTTTAACAGACTATATCACTGGAAGATGCCACTGATAGCATTCCTCTGTGGCTATTCCTGCAGTAACAATTTAAGAAGCCCCAATCTCTTGTTACTGAATAACAGAACAACAGAATAACAGAGTTGGAAGGAACCTTGGAGGTCCAACCCCCTGCTCAAGCAGGAGACCCTATAGCCGTGATGGAGAACCTATGGCACACGTGCCACAGGTGGCACGCGGAGCCATATCTGAGGGCATGTGAGGCGTTGCCGTATGTCAGCTCCAGCGTGCATGTGCGTGCTGGCCAGCTGATTTTCGGCCTTCCAGAGGGCAGGGGGAGGTTGTGTTGTGGCTTGCCCCCGTCCCGTGCAGCTGCTCATGGATCCGGACGACCAGGAACAGACCATAGGGTGGCAAGAACGGTCTGTAGCTCCGGCACCGGAGTCCGAGACCGAAGAGGAAGCAGTGCCAGAGGACGATGCTCAATCAGGGCCTTCTGCACCTCCTCAGCAGGAGTGCAGTGACTCCAGTGAAGAGGAGGAGCCTCTGATTGATGCCAGAGCATGCAGGGCAGCTAGCCGGCAAGAGTGGCTGTGTAGAAGGAGGTCTCCTCGAAGGTGAACTTGCAGGCAGAGCAATTAATTGTATTTGATGGACTTAATGACCTGCTTGTGTCTTTCATATTTGGAATCCCGGCCAAAGTGTTCTGTGCTTGAAAACAAACACTTTGGCAAAGAATTAGTATTCACTTTAATACTAAGCAGTTATTAGTATTAAAGCCTTTTTTGTTTTGCAAAAAAACAGTGTGTGTGTGTCGCTTTCTGGGGGTTTGCCACGCTGGGTCACAACAGGTTGTTTTCGCCTTCCCCAGGCTTCAGGAAAGCCTCAGGAGCCTGTGGATGGCAAAAAATGGACCCAATGGCCCAACCGGAAGTTTAGGAAAGCCTCCTAAAGCCTGGGGAGGGTGAAAAACGGCCAAATGGCCCAAACGGAAGTTCATTTCCGAACTTCTGGTTGGGCCATTGGGTCCATTTTTTCACCATCCACAGGCTCTGGAGGCTTTCCTGAAGCCTGGGGAAGGCGAAAACGACCTCTCCCCGCCCTCCGGAAGGCCGAAAATCAGCTGGAATCCGTTTTTCGCCATCCACAGGCTCTGGAGGCTTCAGCCCTGTGCGCATGCGCGGGGGGTTGTGCACGCATGCACAGGGGAGGGCATTGCATTATGGGTGTGGCCACACGCACACGCACTACCGCGCGTGCCCTTTTGGCACCCGAGCAAAAAAAAGGTTCACCATCACTGCCCTATAGCATTCCAGACAAGTAGAATCAGTCTCTATTGATTCACACCAATTCTGTTTTAAGATGCGAATAGGGTCCATTTGAAGATGCAAGCTATTTTATATTCCTAGGCAAGCAAATTGATAGTGGTGTAATAATTGGCATTAGAATAATGGAAGGATTTGGAGGGAAGATGAGCATCCGATTTCTCCTCTCTAGGACATACCGTATTTTTCGGAGTATAAGACGCACCTTTTTCCCCCCCTAAAAGAAGCTGAAAATTTGGGTGCGTCTTATACTCCGAATGTAGCTTTTTCAAAGCTTTTTTTTCAGCCCTAACGAGGTGCTAACGATCTTCCTGGCTCTTCCCGGCTTGCAGGCTTTTTTCATTGCTACTTCCTCCAAAGCAGGGGTCCCCAACCTTTTGGACCTCAGGGACCACCAAGGTCATAATTTTAAATCCCGCGGACCACCAAATTCATAATTTTAAATCCCATGGACCCTAATTCATAATTTTAAATCCCACGGACCCTAATTCATAATTTTAAGTCCCGCAGACCACTAATATGAATTTTTTAAAAAAGATAAATACATTTGTAAAATAATGATGTAGTAGTCACAGGACTGGCCCATTGGTCATCCTGAAGCAGCTCCTACACCCGGGTGCACCGGCTTGCAGGAGAGCTGCCTGCTTCCCGGCAGGACAATGCACCAGGGTGGAAGAGCTGCAATGGGCCAGTCCTGTGCGCGTGACTACTAAAGCTCTGGAATATGGGACTGGCCGTGGTGGGGCTGGAAATCTCTGCCCTGGGGTGGCACTTGAAATGTGCAACTTTGCAGGTGGTGAGAGTTTGCAGAGGGCTGAGGTAGCAATGGACAGCAAACTCCGACTGCTTCTCTCAGCTGTAGTGCGGCACCAGCATTTGAAGCAGCGCAGGAAACTTTGTCCGGGCTTCTCGAGAGATGAGTGTTTGCTTGGCCCCATGCAAATTCTCCAGCCCGGATGAAGTTTCCCCCACCGCTTCAAATGCTGGTGTCGCAATACAGCTGAGAGAAGCACTTGGACGGGCTTCTCGAGAGAGGAGTGTTTGCTCGGCCCCATGCAAATTCTCCAGCCCGGACAAAGTTTCGCCCACCGCTTCAAACGCAAATCCTCCAGCCCGGACAAAGTTTCCCCCACCGCTTCAAATGCAAATTCC
>QLTV01000597.1:401282-423212 GCA_003457575.1 Thermophis baileyi | reverse complement strand
GCTAGAAGATGAATACCTGGGAGGCAGATTTTTTCCCTATTTTCCTCCCCAAAAACTAAGGTGCGTCTTATACTCCGGTGCGTCTTATACTGCGAAAAATACGGTACATATTAATGCTCCTGTGCTGGAATAGGCCAACCTTTCCTGCACTGAATGTACCCATGAAGTTATGCTGACATGAAGAACAGCCATATAATTAGCCTATTCCAAAATCTAGCTGCATAGAGACCACATCACATTATCCTTGAAAGTGTTACAGTCTGCAAGTTTAAAGCTTATAAACTGAGTTCAAAATTCTCTTTGCACAACAGGGGTTACCTACTCCTGGTTCACTGAATTACCCAAATTGCAGGGATCTGTACAACACACCGAGTCACAAACTGGCCGTTTTAGCCTACTGTGTTATACAAACCCAGCCACAACCTGAATTTATGAGTCCAAGATGCAGCACAAGGCCAGCTGTGGAACTGATCTTATGGCATAATCATTCCAAGTCTGTCTATTAGAACTCCCTATGACAAGTTTATCGAGCCAACTCTCACCGTGCTCCTCATTCCATTATGGTGGAGTCCAGTTTATTTTAACCCAACACTAATAGTACTCCCATTACTGTTTTCTAGCCATTTGATGTTTAGGATGCCTCTCATTTTATTTGGATAAAGAAGGCTGTACACTCCTATTACATTTACATTCTAGACAGTATTTTACGGCATCATCACCCTCTCTTTGGAAGCAAAATTCCAACTTAGCTTCCACTTTGGTTACATTAGTTCTGTTTTCCACACTGATGACCTTGTATTGTCCCCCTCTAAATATCAGATGTATAAGATGCCCACTTTCCAAAACAGTACTAGACAAATGTTAAACGCTCTATTAATGGAAGAAATATGAAATTATGTTGTTAAAACCAAGGACTTAAACTCTTCCTGTATAGTCTCTATATAAATATGCATTCTAAGTTACATATCTCCAAATATGAACACTTTTTATAGTCCTTGTGTAAATTTGCTATCCAAGTTACATAATGTCCAAACATCAATGCTTGACTTAAAACCAGTTGCATAATGATCATTTGAAGTTATGATGGGACTGAAAAAAAAGTTACAGCCTGTCCTCAAAAGTTCCAACTACACCAGACCACCCTCAAGATCATGTGACTGCTTTTTGGACACTTGACAACTGGATTACATTTATGACTATGCACTGTCTCAAGATCATGTGATCATGTTTTGTGACTATTTTGCTGTTTGCTGGAAAAAATACCCATTGGATAAGCTGGATTTGGACTTACGACTATCTGATTCACTTAAAAACCATTGTAACAATGGCTGTAGAATAGAGTCCAGGCATAGGGTGATTTGGTGTACAACCACAAGGACTTATGACCAAAATTCCAGGTTCTGTTGTAATCATAAGTAGAGGTCTTCCTATATAAAAGGGCAGGTTCCAAGGACAAAACCAGTTTTGAAGGATTTGAGGGAGAATGAAAGAGAAACTTGGGAGGGGAGGAGAAGAAGAAATGGAACAGGGTACCTACATTTTGAATCCCTGAACTTAGATCCATGTTTCCGTTTCCTGTAGAGATGGAGGTCATTTGGAGGTTATGTGCAGCAAACTGCCTACCTCAGAAGGGCCTCAAGTACCTACATGATCTCACCCAGTTTGCATGATTTCACCCCGTTTACATCGCCTGGATGAAGGACACTATCTCTGGCTGGTACATGATCTCATCTAGGTTGTATTAACAGGATGTAGGATGTTCTTAAGGATTGGAAAGGAGAATTCACCAATGAAAATGCTGTTGCTTTTTGTTACCTTTTGCTGCTTGTAAAACTGTATATAAGCAATAAACACTGCGAAGGCAGTCAGACATCTTGGCATCCTGCAATGACTGGTCTCTAACTCCATCAGTTTCCCTTTCTTGTTCAGCCACTTTCAACGTGTGAAGTGGCTTCTTTTTGTGAGTGCTGGGAGGAAAGTATTACAAAGTTCATTTTCTTATCCAGACCAATGACTTTTTCGCTGTCTGAGTGAACTCCTTTTAATTCGAGGCCAGAACTCCCTCTCACAAGTCCACAGCCAATCAGATGAATAGGTCTAACTTTTTCAGCCAATGACAAGCAAATCATTCCCTCAGGTCCTTAGACTTGCTTTAGCCTTCCGAGCAGGTGGTGGGGTCATGCCGTGTTCCAGATGGGGAACGCATTGATCACATCTGCTATCTGAAGTTATTTTATCAGTGAGATGGGTAGCATATAAATTTAATAAATAAATAAAATCTGTTTCACGTGGTGTCTGAACATGGAGGCCGAAACTCCCACATCCCTATTTCACCTTTCATGGCCTGGCTGATAAACATGCTGAAACAGCCAAGTTCATTCATTAAGACTAAGGGGAAGGGGGAGCCGAAAACATTATTAGATCTTTAATTCCAAAAATAAATTACTATCTGGGTGGAACAGATGAAGTCATTGCTTTAATCAAATGTTTTATGTAATAAAAAAAATGAAGCCATGGTAACATTTGTTTGGTTTCCTCCAGAAGAAAAGAAAAAGAGAAGAAAAGAACAAGAGGTGGGAACTGGAGGAACTAGCATGAGTAAACCTAGTTTGGCTAAGGATGATTTATGATTTTGGGAAATCATTAAAATACTTGGCCAGAATTATGACATAAGTGTAGCTATGCTTAGATAGTTGCACCAAAAATAAAAAAGGTCCTTTGGTCACCGAAGGATTCACAGACCTTGAAATACAGAGTTCAGTAAATTATCAGGTGCAATACTAGCAATTATTATTACACTAAGGAAAATACAATTTCTGTATCTTGAAAAAAATGGTAAATATTAATGTATATTAAACAGCCATTTTTTTCTCCTTTTGTTTTATAAATAAAATTCCTACCAACTTTCTATGGGAGGAAAAGTGATCAGATTTTGTAGAGGAAACAGTCCAAATGGTTCATTTTTGCTTTCTACAACAAGCCTAAAGTTAAGGAAATATGTACGTAGCCATAAAGTTTATGATTTGATAACGTCCTGGTTCAAGACGATTATATTGTTTCATTTTTCTTCCACTGTTTAATCCTTGTTTAGACATTTAAGTATGTAAAACATTCAGTGTTGATTTCAATGGGAGTGGCGTACAAGGCTTGTAAAATAAACAAGATATACAATAAATATGAAACCACACTGAGAAAATAATAAAGCAGAACAATAAAGAATAAGGCTTTCTATTATGAAGTTAAAATGTATTTTTCAAAGACCTTTAAAGGTAGATCAGGATAATGACCCTATTTTTCCTTTTCTCTAGCCTATGAATTAATCATGTTTATCTGAAAAAGCTTAAACCAAACCAGCTATTTTCAGTTTTTAATACACGGTTTTGTCTTTCTCAAATTTCTTTCACCTGTTGATGAGAAACCAATTTCGTGCCTACAAAACTGTAAACTACTACTTAAAATCACTTCGTGAGTTTATTCCTTTTAATACAGAGGGGGTAGTTTGGACATCAGTCTTCTCATCCCCTCTTACTGTTTCTTTTTCCTGCCTCTTTTCAGGTATTCTGGTCATTATTTCAGTTGTTTTTATTACAGGAGTTTCTTTCCACTTAGCAATTTCCAGCACACTATGAAGTCAGTATTTATTACCATAGTAAATTCCCAGGGAGTTAGGATAGCTGTGTTCATATGATTCTCTGCCTTGAACCATTACCTCTGCTGTGGCCTCCATTGGTTAAGAGCTCCTTCCCTAGAGGAGTGCTTCTTTCCCTGCCTGAGGACAAAAGGGCATCTCTATAGTCCCTCGGTCCAAAAGTCATTTCACCTCCTCCCCATTAATTGTCACATATTACACTATACACTCTTCCACATTAATGGTTTCAGGAGAACCACTGAAAAGTGACCTTGGGAGTTGCAGATTTCACCAGGTGGTGACAAGTCTAGAGGTTGCTGTCCCTGGTAGGGATCTTCTGCATCTTCCACCCACGGTTCTTCTTTGAGATTTCTAGAATACCTATTTTGGTTTCACTAGAATTTTCTGCCCCCTGCATTTGTACCTGCTTAGCTTTCCCGGCAGTAAATCATCCTCAGCTACTGTAAAGGAAACTACTGGAAACTATGTTTGTATCCGTTTCAGGGTGATGTTAATGCATACAAAAATATATTGGACCTGGCAGTATTTGCATAAACTATTCTTCTACAACCTTCTCCTGGGTGCCTTCACCTGGCTTCAGCCATTTTTTCCTTAGGTCTGAGTGTTAAACCCATTCAATCTCCTTCCCGAGAGTTGTAGATACAATCTTGAAATGGCTGTGGATTTAATCTTTTATTAAAATGGTATAGTTTTATTTCCTCCACCCCTTACAATTATGGATAACAAATGCAGAGACTATGTATACTCTCATCCTTCTGGTGATCAAACAGGGAATTACCCTGGCCATGCATGTATATTTTATCCAGTTACAGGATGAAACCATCCTTTTGATTATTATAAATAATGCCTCTAAGCTTGTGGACTTCTGGGAAGAAATAGCAGAATGAAGACAGTTCGGCGAAGGGAAGAGCCAATGATTGCAGAATAAACAGCAGACAAGTAGACAGGCTCTCTGATAACCCTTCTCAGGAGAAGGAGAGAACTTGAGATTGCCCACAAATGTTCCATACAGCTGCTTGTGAGGAGACTGCAAAATAATGGTCTTTAATGAGTTATCTTAGAACTTATAAAATGGTGATTAAAATTTTTGATTTTAGAAAGTTACAAATTGACTGAGAGTCCAAATAAATTTGAAATAAGATTTTGAAATTACTTATGAATCATTCCTGTGGGAAAACTGTGTTTTGTTTTGTCTTGTTAAAGACAAAATTAAAAATCTTTAAATAAGATTTTAACAATTAGGTCACTAGAAGGAACTAAAGATTACAATTAAAAATTGCGTTCAACTTACAATTACAGAATGAAGTAAAATATTTTAATATTGGACATATTAAAGGATATTTTTGATCAATGGATCCTGAAATTAATTTTAAAAATGCCTGCCTTTATAGATACCCTGCATCTAAAAGATGTTATGAAGAGAAGCAAATTCTTTCTCACAAGACTGGGACCAACTGGTTTGCCTCATGAATGATAAGGAAAAAGGTGTTACATTGGACATAAAGAAAACTGGCTGTTTTAACAATTAAAAGAGATAATTTAAGTAACAAAATAGTGGCCTGGATAATTTTCCTATATTGCATTTACAAATGCAGCTTGTTAAATTTTTAAAGAATTATGTGAGGACAAAGAAAAAATGGAAAGAGATCAAGTTATACATTATTAGAAGTGACTAAAAATTAAGATTAACAGTAAAAGGAAGGAATATAACATTGGTTTATTTGATCAAGATGTTATTTCTTATAACTCTTACAAGAACTTTTGCTGACATCACTGATGTTGAAATGATGCTTTATGGATTTGTTTATACATAAGAGAAATGGGAAGACGACTGTATTTTTTAAAAAGGTGATAAGTTACTAAAATTTATACTTATTTATATTTGTATAGAGTATAATTACATCTTCTTTTCTATTTCTCCATTTTCCTTTTTCTTTTGTCCTACACCTTTTATTCTTCCTTTTTTTCACTTTTCAGTTTGCAGTTTGTATTAGTTTTTATTGTAGTAAGTATACTCTTCAATAAGAATATTGTAAATAATGCCTGGACATCATATATTTCACTATTTTAGGTATCTTTATTCTGTAATTTTTTTCCAACTAAAGTAAGGAAATGCTACTTCTAATTCCTAATACTAACACCATTTGTAAGAACTCGAGTTGGCACAAACCACAGAGACTTTATTGCATTTTGCTCCACTGCAGTGTTTTATTATATAAAAAGGAGTCTTGGGTTTAGCAAGGAAACTTGTTTCTGTTGTCTAGTTCTATCTTTATTCACATCTATCACTATAATCCTAAACCTAACTCTACATTTTTCTTTACCTTTACAATTTTATATCCCTGGATTTCCATTACTACCCTTTGAGTGCAAGCCCTAGACTTTTGGACTGAGATCCAGGCAAAAATATTTGCAATGGCTTTCAAAGTTGGAGCTCCTTTGAGTACTAAATTCACTCTACTTGAATTACATTTTTATTTTTTCCATTGGAGCCCTGGTACAAGTTAGGCTTCTCCCCAGTCTCTCTGCTTTGGGAATAAGTTTTTAGAAAGCAGACTTACTTGGAAGTAAATTCCTTTTTTGCAGTTACTTTTTCACTCCTAGGAGAAAGTGTTCAGCTGAATTGGCTTTTACAATCTGCTTAAGAAAACCAAGTTACAGTTCATTCTCATTTTGGTCTATTTAGTGCCAGCTTCTGTGTGCTCAAGCACCCTAGCCTATTGTCTATTTGGGGAACAGACTTGGACTATTCACTAAAACTCCCATTGATTGATCATTACATTACCATCTCTTACCACCCAGTTGATATTTCTCTCACCACATACCCTATTCCACTACTGGATTTGATCCCACACCTGTCACACCACTGTTCCAATTCAACCTCAACTTTCTTTCATCAGCCATCACTTCACTTTCCCCCATTCCCACACTCTTATATCCCTCTTATACAGCTTCATATTGGGTGTGGTTACAAAAAGTGAACTGTGGGGAGGTTAAGGCCCTCTCACTCCACATATCAGCTGTGTTAAATGAAGTTTCTCAGGAAAAGGAAGTAGGAAGCACAGCAGTGGAGCTGCAAAGCCTTTCATATATTAATTTCAAAATGATCCTGTGTGAAACTTAAACCCTCTCTTCACATTTCCTAGAAATGAAGTCCTAATAATCATAGTAAGTCCAAAGGTTTGAGATTTACTTAAAAGGTGTACAGGATTGCAGCCCATTCCTGCAGAATTTTCCTACAGATGATTATTGCATAAAGGGGAAAGTGAATATATGGGTGCATATAATTGTGCCATGTTTAAATTCATGGGTTCCTATTCCCCCATACTACTATACTATTCCTATAAGTAGTAAAGGAAAATAGACTATAAGGTGTTGAAATAATCCAAAGTCCTTGTTTGCATGATACAGTTTGTAACCTTGAACACATTCTACATGCAGTCCAGGAACCAGGTCAAAACTCTAGAACTAAGCAGACTAGCAAGCTTCTATCTACTCATGGATTACTATTTTATATTAACAAACTCAGGTAGTTGCTTTAAAGACTTAACTTGAAGAAGAGACTAGCAGAGTAGATACCAGCTGCTAAGGTTACCTATGTTGAATCTCCCAGATAAAATCTAAGGCAGTGCATTATACAAGATTATTCAAACCGCCACAACAGAAAGACATCTCGCTTCTCAGATAACAACGGCAGCTCCCCAAGAAAGGTCCAGCTGCGCCGTTTTACAGATGCTGGCTCAAAAAGAATGCCCATTGAGCGCAATGAGGTTTTCCTGCAAATGAACAGGTTCGCATATATAAAAAAGCAGCTTTCCCGCTTTAAAAACTTTAAGGGAGAACGGAAGAGAAAATAAGGCTCCCCGGAGAAGAAACGGGGCAAGGTACCTACTTTTTGAATCCCTGAACTCAGATCCATGGTTCCGCTTGCTTGCTTGCTTGCTTCCCTCCCTTCGAGCTGAATCGGACCGCCGCCAGCAAAAGCGCCTCGCTGCAGCGATTAATAAGCAACTTGTCTATTGCGGAGCGTCAGGAGGAATCCGGATTCAGCAAGTACCACGAATTCCACTTTCTGATCCGGAGCGCTAATCTCCTCGCCGCCTGAGCGAAGTCCCTTTTATAATTGGAGCCCACAACTCCCTCTTACAGCGCCGTAGCCAATCGGGCGAGTGGCTCTAACTTTTCCAGCCAATGAGAAGCGAATCATTCGCCTCAGGTCCTTAAGGCTTGCTTTAAAACCCTCGCTGAGCAAAGGGCGGGGTGGTGTTGCGTTCCAGCTGGGGAAGGCGTCTGCCACATCTGTTTCACGTGGTGTCTGAACACGGAGGCCGAAAGTTCCCGCATCCCTATTTCGCCTTTCACAAGGGAGGCCGGCAGACGTTGTGCTAAAGCAGCCAAGTTCATTCATTCAGAGCAAAGGGGCTGGGGGCGGAGCGGACCTGGCGATATTATTAGCTCTTTAAATCCAAAAATAAATTCCTATCTCGACGGAACTGATGAAGTCATTGCATTAATCAAACGTTTTATCTAATACAAAAATATTTTTAAGCCATGGTAACATTTTTTTTTTGTAAACAAAATGCAAAAGGAAAAGAAAACGCCAGAAGTGGGAACTGGAGGAACCAGCCTGGGGAAAGCTTGTTTGGGTAAGGATGATCTATGATTTGGGGAAATCATTAAAATATTTGGTCAGGAATTATGCCATAACTGGAGCTGTGCTTGGACTGTTGCAGCAAAGAATAGAAAGGGGGCCTTTGGCCCTTGAAAGATTAAGAGGTACTGTGGTAGGAGGTACAGATTATACATCCTATTTCATCCCGTGCATTGTGTGATTTTCATTTGGTTAATCTGTACATGGTTACAGATAAAATATTTAGACTAAAATATAAATATTTTCAAATATTTCAGCCAAGTGAATTTGGCATAGAAGTTATCATTCAGATAAAATTTCCTTGTGCTGCAGTTAGGTTTTATGTAATGATTCCTGTATTTAGGACAGCTGAGGCAAGGGAGATAGTAATAAATCATCATTTCTATTGAGAATAAATGTCTAATGTATTTATTTACCAGCTGTCCATCTCACAGAACGTTCATGCTTAAAAGTTACAAGTTAATACTTAAAAGTCATTTAACAATTAAAACATCAAAAACTACAAGTAGTCCTTGACTTACGACTACAATTGAGCCCAAAATTTCTGTTGCTAAGCAAGACATTTGTTAAGTGAGCTTTGCCCCATTTTATGACTTTTCTTGCCAGACTTGTTAAGTGAATCTCAGCAATTGTTAAATTAACAACATAGTTGTTAAGTGAATCTGGCTTCCCCACTGATTTTGCTTGTCAGACGGTCGCAAAATGTGTTCACATGACTCCAGGACACTGCAACCATCAAAAATATGAGCCAGTTGCCAAGCATCTGAATTTTTGATCACGTGACCATGGGGATGCTGCAATGGTCATAAGTGTGAAAAACTGTCATAAATCGCTTTTTTCAATGCCATTGTAACTTTGAACGGTTACTAAATGAACTGTTGTTAAGTCAAGGACTACCTGTTTTAAAAACTGAGCTAAACTAAACAGAAGGTGAAGATATGTTAATATAGCAGAGCCACTTCACCCATCATCTGGGGTACCCAGGTCTGTCGACAGAACCAGGTTTTGAGGGACTTTCACAAGCTTGGAAGTGATAAAGCCGACCTCCACTCAGTAGAGAAGAGATTCCACCACTTTACCACTGCAGATAAGGCCTGCCACCTACAGTAGGATCTGCTTAAGATGGAACTTGCATCATGCCTGCTTAGCTGGATCTGGTGGGCCAAGCAGATGAATTTGGAGAAATGTAGTCCTTCAAATATCTGTCCCATGCCATGAAAGGATTTAAAAGTCAATGCCAACACCTTGAATTTGACCCAGAAGCAAATTGGTAAATGCAGCTTGCAAACCGGAGGTATACAATGTGTAAGATGTTACAGTGGATTTATAGAACTGTTTAATAAATAAATCTACAGGATCATTTGCCACAGAGATTTAGTGCAGTTCACTAATGGGGATGAAGAGGAGCCTGCTTTCAAAGTTTCTAGAACTTTCCATGAGCCAAGAATGGGAAATGAGGTGGATACTAATGATCAGAGTTCTTAAAGTAGAATTGGAAGGAGATAGTACAGTAGATTTTCAAATTAGGGTTTGCTGAGTGATCTAATAGTTTCAGACTGCAATCAGGATCACCTCAGGGAGTGTTGGATAAAGAAGCAAAGAGGCTGAATACGTAATCATCTCCAGACTGTGAATCCAAACCCACATACAAACCCTTGGGGAAATAAAATACAGTAGTCATTTGGTAGGTAGAAAATGTAATGGAAGTTAGCCAGTCTGCCTGTATATTTAACAAAGCTGTAATTGATTTAAGTGATCAATGTAAGATTTTGAAAAGGGTTAGGAAAATCACTGGAAATCAAACTTCATAGCTTTTGCTGAGAATAAAGTCTCAGCTTTAAAAAGAGGAAAAGATTCTCTTTTTTCTTTGCAGAGCAGCCATTTTTAAATATTTTCAGACATTTCCCTGCCTCCAAGTAGCTCTGTGGATTATAAGTAAAATCTGTCTGTCTTCCTATCTTGATGTTATCCATTCAGTCAGGTCCAACTCTTGGCGATTTTATGGGTCAGGTCTCTCCACATCTTTTGAACTTGCACTGCTTGAGTTTCTCTATGCTCTGGCTGATGTCAGCTTTGATGATGTCCTGCCATTGTGTTCTTTGGTGGTCTAGATTCCTTTTACCGCTACCTCTTCCCAACAAAAGTTGCTTTTTCCAGTGAATCCCCCTGCATGACATGGCCAAAATAAGTGAGACACAGTTTTGTCCTTCCAGTGGCATGTTTGGGATAATGTGCTCCAGTGCTTACTTATTGGTCACCTTTGCTGTCCAAGGAATCTGCCTGTCTCTATCTATAGAAGTAAAAACAGTTAAAAACATAATTTAAAGAAGAGCCATAGTGGTGCAGTGGCTAGAGTGCAGTACTTCTGCTTGGCTGCCGCCAGTTCGATTCTCACCAGCTCAAGGTTGATTCAGCCTTCCATCCTTCCGAGGTTGGTAAAATGAGGATCCAGATTGTTGAAGCCAGTATGCTGTCTCTGTAAACTGCTTAGAGCGGGCTGTAAAGCACTATGAAGCAATAAATAAATCTAAGTGTTATTGCTATTAAATAAAATAAAATATTAAGAAAGCTGTATGGCAGGAACACATACAAGAGAGTGTGTTCAATTAACTATCCTAAAGCCATCTAGTAGGCTCTATTCCAGGGGTGTCAAACTCGATTTCATCGAGGGCCACAGGGTTGTGTTTGACCTTGGAGGGCCAGGGTGGGCGTGGCCAGCTCGATGTCATTCGTATTATTAAATGCCACTTTTGCTAGTCGTTTGTTTTGCTAGCATTCTGCCAGCAAAAATGGAGCTCGGGAGGGGCGCGCAGAGCCCTCCCAGGCTTTATTTTTGGCTGCGACGGCATCCTGCAGCCCTCTGCCAGCGAAAACACAGCTCGGGAGGGTCACACACCGGTCCTTTGCTGTTTCCAGGGCGGCCCCGTGGGCCAGATCTAAGCATCCCAAAGGCCGGATCTTGCCCCCGGGCCTTGAGTTTTACACCCCCAACTCTACTCCATCAAGGGTTCCTCAAACCAGTTACAGAACCATGTTTTAAGGATCTTCTGGAAGGCCAATAGAATTGTTGCCAACCTTATTGCATTAGAGTCTATATTGGCAGAATTCAAACATGTAAAGCTGTTCAGATTATTGATTTGAACATTACAAAGCAGAGGAAGAATTGGAAAAAGATCTGATTTTGAAATCATTAGTTTGTATGGTTGTGATCTTAAAATGGAAGGTCAGAGGAGACTGTAGATATTTATATTAACTTCCGTGGAGTGATGTTTTAATGTTGTAACCAAGACCACAAATTGACTTGTTTCTTTTTGTTTAAATAAACAATTCCCCATCCCAATTATCTCTGGTGGAAAAAAGAAGTCAAAATACATTTTTCTAAGAATTTTAAAGGTGGGACACAATCCAGGATAACAAATTTATTTTCCTAATCTCTAGCCTATGTATTAATGTTTTTAAGGAAAGGCCCTAACTCAAACTCCACTATTTTCTCTTTTTCATATATGGTTTGGTCCTTCTCAAATTTCTTTCACATGTTGATGAGAGAAACATAAGAGACCAATTTTGGGCCTGGCTCCTTTTTTCTCTCTCTTCCATTTGTTTAAATAGCTTCATAAAAGGTGGCATTTTGTTCCTCAGCCTGTTTTAAATAAGTTTCTAGGAAACAGTCCAAGAGATACAGATTCTAATGAAGTATATACAAAATTGTCTTACTCAGTTTTGTGGAAATGATTTTTATTTTATCTGATCTAGCAGCAACCTAGCAAGGCACAGGATGTTTTGGCAGGGTTTAGTTAGACCTGGGGAGGGACTAGCCAGATCAATCCAGAAAGTTGTGAAAATGGGATGCAGTATTGTTGGCTGCCCCCCAAGAGAGAATTGTGGTGGCAGTAGCAGAGCTTCCCTCCATTCATAAATTTACAGTATTTATAGATTGGTTGTACATAGGAGGGATCCTTGATGCTTTCCGAGTTTGGTTGTTTTCTTGAAGACATTTCATTACCCAAACTAGCTAACACCATCAGTATTAGTATTCTCCTCTAATGACAAGGAGTTTGGAAGGGTAGCAGCAGCACCAGGGGTGGGTTCCGGTTTGGTTTGCTGCCGGTTCACTCAGGGACGCGCTTCATGCGTGCGCATGCGCAGTACTTAAAAAAAGCTTCTGCGCATGCACAGAAGCAAAAAACAAGATGGTGCCGCCTATGGCGCCGCCGAAGGAACCGGTTCGGGAGAGTGGCAGGCCTGGGTCGCTGCCAGTTCTAGCAACCCAGGCCGCCAAGTTACTACCGGTTCTATAGAACCGGGAGGAACCCACTTCTGAGCAGCACAGCTGTGAATGATCTCAGGCGATTAAACCCATTTCAGTTTGGCATTTGAGCCTTAACTTTGAGACAGAATCAGCTTTAATCACTATGATAGCAAATCTTAATTTGGAGCAAGAGATGACTGCATGTGGTATCTCAAAAAAACAACAACCCATAGGTTTGGAAGGAATTTTAGAAGTTATCTAGGCCAACTCACTGCTTAATGAAGGATTCACTAAATCATTTTTGACAGATGACCTCTGTTTGAAGATCTCAGTGAAGGGAAATGTATTATTTCATGTGGCAGTGTATTCCATTGACTGATAGCTAATATAACCAGGAAGATCCTCCTGACATCAACTTCTTTGCTTATAGTTTCAATCCAATGGTTCTAATCCTCCTCTGGGGCAATAGAAAATAATCCCATTCCTTCTTCTTTGTAACAGCCCTTTAGATAATTATAATTGAAGGTTTCTATTGCATTTCCTCTCAGTTGTGTTAATCTCTACCTAAACTCCTTGAGTTGAGTGAAATTCCTTAAGTAATCTCTATCTAAACTTTTTGAACAAACAATTCTTTCTGGGTTTATTAAGAAGAAAGGACTGAAGCTATAAGGATTACAGCAACTGAAATATTTCCAAACATATGGCCAATATATCCAAACATTCATTAGAGATTTTCTCATTTTCTATTTTTTTTCCTTTTCTGTTCTCTGAACCAGCAAAATGACAGGTCTTTTCACTGATAACAAAGATACATGCATATGGCTATTTATAAAACAATCTCCTGGGACCTCCTCATTCTGGGAATGGATTAAAAGATCTGTACTTGGTCAGTATAATAGGAAGAATGCTATTTCCAATATCTCCAGTGCTATTCAATACTGGAATGAATAGCTCCAGCAATACAGGTTGTGGTTTATTAACATGCTTCAGAAAGTTTTGATCCTCTCCTGACTACTAGATACTGAGTTTAAAGTGTCTTTGGGTTCCTCAGGATAGGAGGCATTTTTGATTGCTTAGCCTTGTTCCTATAACCTGATTGAGGGGGGAAAGAAGATAGTGACAGCAAAAACTAGCTCAGATTCTCTTTGTAGAGAATGTAAAGCCTTTATGTGCTCTTTAGAAAAGATGGAAGAATTGCTCACGATGTACTGATGGAACCCAGCTCACTCAGGTATGAGTGAGCATGGTTAGGATCAGTGCAAAAACAATAGCACATTGACTGAAGATAGTTACATTGAAGTGAAGACTACAGTTCTGAAGACTACAATACCTGGAATCTGGGAATCAGATAACAGCATTCTACATGTGTTATGAATAAGTGTGCAACCTGGAGATATTGATAAGACACATTACTAGACGCCTAAGTGACCTTTGGAGGTTAGAATAGAATGATAAAGTTGGGACCTCGGTGGTCTTCTAGTCCAACACCCTGCTCGAGCAAGAGACCATATATCTTTTCAGACAAATGGTTGTCCAGTCTCTTTTTGAAAGCCTTCAGTGATGGAGCACCCACAACTTCTGAAAGCAAGTTAGTTAGTTAATTGCTCTCACCATTAGGAAATTTCTCCTTAGTTCTGGGTTGCTTCTTTCCTTGGTTGGTTTCCATTGTTTCTTGACTTGCCTGTTGATGCTTTGGAAAATAGTTTGACCCCCTCATCTTTGTAGAAGCCCCTCAAATATTGAAATTGTGCTATCATGTTTCAATATTTGAGGGGCTCCTACAAAGTCGAGGGGGTCAAACTATTTTCCAAAACAGGTTAGGATAGGTACAGTAATTATTTTAAATGGAGATTGCCTTTCCAGAGTGATCTATGTATTGGAAACCTAAAGGCTGGTAACTATAAGATGATTTGAACACTGCTGCTTTACAGAGTAACTCAGATATTATAGCTATCAGAAGATGAAGCATTTGGATTGCTCAGTGATGCACATACAATACCTATGTTGCAATGTCTAATTAGCTACTGAACCATGTTCAAGATATTGTGGTTGGTTTATGAAGCTATAAGCAGTATGGGACAATTTTTTCTGAGAAAATGTAATTTTTTTTATACAGATCTATTGAGTCTTTGTGATCTGTGGAGAGGACCAGCTTGCCAGGAGCTTCTGATGTCCACACAAAAGTAACACAGAGGGGGGAATTTTCCATTATGACATCTACACTTTCAATGGAATGATTTTGTTTGAGATTACTGTAGGAATTCCTACTGTGGAGCGTTGCCACCAAGAATTAAAGAGTTGATCATTTATTAATTCTCTGGCTGTTATATAGCCAGCTACCTCCAAAATGTTCTTTCCTTAAAAAAAAAAAGTTTGATTAAAAAATATTTTTTAAAAAGCAATTATACTAGTATACAGTTGACAGTTTTATTGTAAGCAATTTAACAATGGGGAAAGCACTAAATCAATGTTTTAATAAATAAGCTATGATCATAAACATACAGTGAAGTACATTTTGTACGACCCATTGTGATCTGTTTCCAAGAAACATGCAATGGATTGTTCTAAGTGTCTCATTGAAATTAGAAGACTTTAGTTAAAAGTTAAACTGCAATTTCCTACTCTACACAGTCTTCAACTGGTTGTGGTTTCTTTATTGGTTTGAAGGACAGATCCAGAAGACCTTTCACTTATGAGTGTGAAGCACCTTTTTAAATAACTTATGGAATCCTAACCTCTAATCACTGAGTCAATTTAGGGTCCAGTGCTAAGAAATATTCATCCATCCATCCATTCATTCATTTAAATGATGTATAGGTCACTTCATTCTAGATTGGGTCTGAACAGTTTAGAGGAAAACAATGCATTTTTTAAAAGGGAGGACAAAAAATTATATTTTATAATAATTATTATAAAAAATTGCTCAGCTTCAAACACACTGTACATTTTAAGCAAAATTAAATGGCGTTTGCTGCAGTCAAAGACTGAGTACTTTGATTTGATAATAATACATTTCAATTAGTTAAATATTTGTAATCCAAATATAGATTTTAGCTCGACATGGCTATCAAGTTTGTAAAATGGGGAAGCAATACTTTGAAAATAAAATTGCACATGAATTATAGTGTTGTGAAAAAATCTTGTTCTTTCATTTAAGAGACTGTCATGAATCACCACGTGATGACCATTTCAAATAACCAAGCTATCGTGTGCTTTCTACACTCAGTGTAGTCTCCTCTGTGTTTCCAGATATGGTCATTTGTATGATTCAGAGCAATATGTTTCAAATATTTGAGCTTGCTTGGATTATATTGCTAATCCCTTTGAGTTGTACTCATTCAGCATGTCGTCACAACTAACTTGAACTCCATGATTTATTTTTATGACATGTGTTTGTATATGATTGTTGTGTTCTACAGTTTCCAAAAATGAATAAAATACTGAGCTGGGATCTTTATCAGTACGCCTTATGAAGGGCTGTAGTGGCATTTAGATATTTGTGTTTTCTGGGGAGTAAAATTTAGACTATAAAAATGAGTAACTTCATAATTTCAAACATAGGCAAACTGTAGGATGACTTCTGGTTTTTATTTTTCCCCACCCCTACGATCAACTTGGCAAAAGCATAATGTACTTTTGTTTTGCCTTTTGTTAAATTTAACTCCCCCCCCCAGAAATAAGATTAAAATCAGACTTAAGAAAGAACAGTGAAATAAAGACCAACGTTATATTTGTAGGGCTATCATATTTTGGCTGCAAAAATCTTCCTATGTGAAAAAAGCAATACAGCTTTCTGTGTCTGTCTCCTGCCATCTGGGAATGGCCTGTATTTTTGCAATCCAGATGTCAAACTGTACAGTAGTTGAACACCAAAAAGCAAAGCAATGACAGCACCAAGTCAAAAATTAACATAAAAATTTAAACTGGAAATTCTGAAGTCATTAACCTAGAAGAAATTCAAATATTCAATCTGAGACCGGGCAGAATTCCAAAACATGGTGTTTTTTTTCTGCTGACCTCTGACTAATGCATTTATACTATATGTGATTCTGCTTACCTATCATTCAGGATTCACATCATTATTTTATTCTATCAGATCTATTTCTGCACCAGACATATTTTGCAACCTTCCTGGGGAAGTCTGATGAAGGGCGAAAGGATCTTTATTTTTGGAAAATCAGGGAGATCACTTCCTGTATATTTCACCAATCCACTGTTCTTCGTGAGTATTTGTGAATCAGGAAAGCATATTTAAGTCTGCTATGACAATGAAAGATTGGTAAATCAGTAGTAAAAACTTGGAATTAGCAGAGTCATCATAACTAAACAGAATTCCTTTCTTACAATGACAACATTCTTAGGAAAGAAAATCCTAGACTTCATGTCTCTTTCATGTCCTTTTATAGTTCTTTGCAATGAATTGCTGAAGTAAAAGATGCAGGACGTTGCTCAATGCCATTTAGATATCTGAGTCTGTTTCATAGAAAATGAGCCTGTAGAAAGTTAAGCAGGCACTCATCACTTGGTCACATCCTCCATGGCTCTTGAGTCACTGGAGTTTGAACGTGGCCAGAAGAAACTTTTTTACCATTTGAGATCTCTCTCCCTTTTAGAAATTTGATAATCCCTGGATAGAATTTATAGAAATTCAGTCCCAGCATGTTGACAAGGGTCGAACTTGGATAAGAAGAATGATTATTAAGTAAATGAAAAAAGGCAGGTTCCTGTATTTTTTTTTTAAATAATCCACATTTACTTCGATCAAGTTCTGAAACGGAAAACATATTTCTTAGGCTGGAATATGTGGCCTTTCAATAGGGTGCTGAGGATCACACCCCAAATCTTGGACTGGGCTAGGAATGCAGGTGAATTTAATTTACCCTGATAATTATTAAATTATCATTTTACTGCACTCAGTTAAAAGTAGCAACAAAGGATTTCCATATCATATGTAACACTTTCCCTTCTTTAAAATTATATTTTGGAGGCAACTTCTGGATGTGCTCCAGAGACTGCATCCAAGGCAGAATAATAATATTAAGAAGTGTTGTGAGAGTATCAGTACAGATGAACTAATTTTATAGTCTTAGAAAACATGAATATAAATAAGAGCAATGGCTACAACATAATAATGAAATGGTGTATCTCTGTGTGTACAGCATTTAATTAAATTCAGATGTCAGTTCTAGTAATGGCTGTCAGTAAAGCAAAGAGAGATTTCTTCATATGTCAATTTTAGTTGCAATTATTTGTTCATAGTTATATTTCCTTGGTAGAAAGGCAGAATGACTGCAACTGCTAGTGTGGAAGATGCATTCTAGCTTTTTTTTTTCCCCCTCAGGGTCACTGGATGCTACTGAGTCACTGAGTGAAAATGTGTCTTATAATTTGGTCAAAAAAGGTGTATGTAAAGGCTGTGATTATTCCTTTAACATCTTTCCATATTTGGTTACCTCACACCTTGAATGTAAGAGGAGTGGAATGTTATGTCTATTCACAAGGATAATTCTTATTCAACAAAAATCATTACACAATGTAAAATTGAAGATTTATGGGTGGGTGTCTGTTTCTTCTTAATAATGTCTTGTGCAACAATTAGCAAGTAAACATTAGGGATGTCTAAGATTGAAAGCATTGGCTACTAGACTTGAACATTACAGAATGTTCTATCTCCAATATGTCTATATTGAGCAATTATAGGCCTTGGAATTTATGCATTTCCTTGATTTTCTTCTGTTCTTACTTTCTTATAGACACCAAATAATATACCATAGCCCTGCCCACCAAGACACAGCTTCTGTTGTATTTATAAATACAGCCATGTTTTTTCTGTATGAATGGGATATCATTTGTTATTACAAACAGGAATACGTGGTGTGTTCGATCATATTCCTGGCTGTGAAGCAACCACTGCCTGTATGTCTACTTCAGGGGTAAATCCCAAAGTTGCTTTGGGATTTACCCACCATCCAGTCAGAGCTGAAGAAGCTTCTTGGATGAGAAGTGAAACATCTTCAAAGAAAAACCAGAAAATCCAGTTGCCTCTTGAAAAAGCACCTTTGGGACAACCATGACCTGGATGATTAAGAATCTCCATAGACATTCAGGGGTAAATGCTACTTCTGCTACAGTTGAACCTCTAGTCACATCTGTTGCCTCTTTTTCTTTCTGTACCTCTGTTCTTTTCCATTGGTATCACATCAGGAGCAATCTCTACAATATAAGAAAAAGATCCAGTTCTTTCTCTGATGTTTCTACTTATCCATTTGTGCTTCCTAATGCAGTCTTTTGCTAATAGTTTGTCCAATAAAGAAGTATTACAGCCTGAGAAGACTGATCAACGCGTTTCAGCTATCTGCTCTGAAATTAAGTTTGGAAAGGTTGAAACTCATTTCAAGCTGTTCAAATTGTATTGGTGTATTCCTGGCCATCAAACAAAACTTTATAGTTTCTAATTGCATACATCAAGTTTAATGAAAAGAAGGACTGGGGTGACATGATAGCAATGTCCCAATATCTAAGGGGCTGCCACAAAGAAGAAGAGGTGGGGTCAACCTATTCTCCAAAGTACCTAAAGGCAGAACAAGAAATAATGGATGGAAACTAATTGAGGAGAGGACCAACCTAGAAACATTTCCTGACAGTTAGAACAATTAATGAGTGGAATCGCTTGGCTTCAGTAGTTGTGGATGCTCCATCACTGGAGGTTTTTAAGAAGAGATTGGACAACTTGTCTAAAATGCTATAGAGTCTCCTGCCTGAGCAGGGGTTGGACTGGAAGACCTCCAAGGTCTGTTCCAAGTCTTATTCTGTTAACATGTAGCTCCTTCAAAACTCAAGCTCTCTGCTTGGATGACATGATGACTCAAAGTCTCCAATGGCAATAACTTTTCTGAAGCACAAGTTGTTTATTATAACTCTTGACAGCCTTAGTTTGGCATCCCCCAATTGCTGCTGAAATTTATGCAATGATACTATGGAAATGCAGAGACAGTTTGGTATATTGGTTAAGGCATCAGGCTGGAAACTGGGAAAGTGTGAGTTCTGGTCCTGCCTTGGGGATGGAACCAGCTGCGTGACTTTTGTCCACTTACTTTCTCTCAGCCCTACAAAGGAAGCAATGGCAAACCACTTCTGAAAAACTTTGCCAAGAAAATAGGGACTTATCCAGGCAATTTCCAAAAATTGGACACGATTGAATAGAAAAAAAAATGGATACAGCAGAGCCAGTCTCCAATTATACTGGTATGGTTTTGCCACTTTCTTTTGATAGGAGTCAGACTACTGATCTCATTTCACTTCTTATATTACAGATTTCCTGGTAAATAATCCTATGCTCCTTACCCCACTTGTACTTTTCTTAAAGAACAAAGAGAAGATACCTGAATCAGGACTAAGTATCTTTCAGTTGCTGGATTTATTGAAAATTCTAGAAGAATTAAGGCCAATGAATCTGCAAGAATGACAGCAAATAGTGGCAGCCCAAGGTAAATGAGGGATGATATAATATCACAGGCATGCTTAATTAACCAATTACAATAAGAATCCAATACATCAATATTTGTGCACAAATTCGATTTATATTCAGGAACTGATCATTTTCCTGTCCAGAAAATAATGTGTCCATAATTTTTATTCAGTTCATAATTGTTCATATTGCAAATATGTTGTAGTTGAACTGTTAAACATAATTGATAGAACAAAAACATCTTATATTATCTTGACCAGTCTCCAATTATACCACTCTAAGTGCCACACTTAAACTGTTATTTGCTCATGATAAATATTAATCACCAACTTCTATGAAAAGTGAATTTGTTGATAATGTAAGAAAATCTGGCATTACCTAAAGTTCATTTTGCTTTTTCACAGACATTAGAATAAATGGTGTTTACATGCTACGGTATTTCAGAAGATAAATACTCTAAGGTCTTGCAGTAAATCTTTCTCATTTAATTGTTAGATCAGGAAAACAATTACAGGTTTACACAAAAGTGGCTTCCTTCACATAGCTTGTTAACAAAATGATCTTTGTTAAGATTAAAATATGCCTCACTGGGCATGAAACATTATACTCTGTTTATCTTTGAGATTGGAGAAAGCTGTGTCCGTATTCTCATTTTTGCATGCAGAAAAGCAGGAAAAATATTTTTTTTTGGTAGGGAGACAGAATTAAAACTACATCCAGGTGCCATTCAGTATAATCACCAATTGCAAGAAAAGCAACGTTTACAGCAAGAGCATTGACAGGCCTGACCAGGTGGGAATGATACTATTATAAACTTGTTTAAACTGATTCAAGCTTTCAGACCACTTGTTACTACCCTTTTTTCTTATTTACAATGTATGCAAACAATATTCCATGGAAACAGCATAGACTGAGCTAGGCAAATGGTTTAATAATATGAAAGAACATCAATGCACAATACCCCACAGCGTTCTTTCTGCGAGGGTCATATTATGCAGAGAGGAAGAAGAAGCTAAAGAAATTAAAACATGTTAAAAGCAAAAGAACTACTACTAAGTCTAATTTATATCAGCACCATTCAATATATTGCCGCACGCTTTTCTATGGTTGCAAATCATCTTTGTTTTAACCATATCCATATGTCACTTTATACATTGCCTGTTCTGTTTTAAAGCTTTCACCTTTCTCATTTTCTGGTTTTCCAACCACAACTTTCTCTTCCTCTTGACCCATTCACTTTTCCTTCATATATTTGTTTTGCAATTTACTCATTTTCTCTGTATGTCCAAATCACTCAATGTATTTGTTTTGCCTTGGTCATTCACTTTGGATCAATTCTATATGTATTCAGCCCCCATTAATTCTTGAGCCTATTTCTTTTTGTTTTATATTTCATATACTTCATAAGTACCTTTTCCCACTGAATTCAAATTTCATTTATCTTTCTCTACTTGGTTCCCTATAATAAAGGAGAACCATAGTCTTGCACCTAGCCATTTCACCTGCTTTGACGAACATTTTAATCCCATGTTTCCACTGTGCTCCTTGACTTCTGCTACTCAGGGGTGGGTTCCAATTTTTTTTACTACCACTCTGTGGGCGTGGCTTAATTTTGTGGGAGTGGCTTGATGGCCATGTGACTGGGTGGGAGTGGCTTGACGGCCATGTGACTGGGTGGGAGTGGCTTGACGGCCATGTGACCGGGTGGGAGTGGCTTGGCGGTCGTGTGACCGGGTGGGAGTGGCCAACTTGTAAAATGTGGTGAAAAAGTGACTTATGACCATTTTTCACACTTAACGACTGTCGGTCGTTAAGTGTGAAAAATGATCATAAGTCACTTTTTCACCACATTTTACAAGTTGGCCACTCCCACCCGGTCACACGACCGCCAAGCCACTCCCACCCAGTCACAT
>QLTV01000597.1:371263-381731 GCA_003457575.1 Thermophis baileyi | reverse complement strand
CCCTCAGAATTGAGTTATTTTTCCTTGCACTATAAAAAAGACTGATTTAAACTGTATTTGTGTTTTAACGACTACTAAGAAAGCTCATTAGTAGTACTTATTTAGTAAACCAAGGTTTGTACGGACTCTTTGTGTGCTGTATTCTTTTGGGTGAGCAGCTGGGGCAGAACAGTAACTTTGAATGGTCACTAAACGAACTGTGGTAAGTTGAGGACTACCTGTACAACTCTTGGCAATTGAGTATATACATATACATACATACATACATACATACATACATACATACATACATACATACATACATACATACCTGAAAGGGGCACTGTCACTAATATCTCAATTATATAAAAGTATATAAAACTGATGGTTATTAAATTTCTTAATATTTGTGCAGTCACTCCCACCATCACATTGATATGTACAGGTAGTCCTTGATTTACAAGCACAATTGAACTCAAAATTTCTGTTGCGAAGCTAAAAGGCTGTTAAGTGAGTTTTGCTCCATTTTACGAACTTTCTTGCCACAATTGTTAAGTGAATCAGCGCAGTGGTTAAGTGCGTTGTTAAGTGAATCTGGCTTCCCCAGGGACTTTGCTTGTCAGAAGGCGATCACATGACTTCAGGATACCATGCCGGTTGCCAAACATTCAAATTTTGATCATGTGACCATGGGGATGCTGCCACAGTTGTAAATGTGAAAAGTCACTTTTTTTTTCAGTGCCCTTGTAACTTCAAACGGTCCCTAAATGAAAGGTTGTAAGTCGAGGATTGCCTGCAGTTGGTTCTGATAGTGTGCAAAGACTGGGGAAACAGAAGCATAATGCTTATATTTGGGAGTTCTAATTCCCGCCCCTCCAATTGAGTAGAATTCCATGAGGAAGGGGGAATAACATCACTAGCTTTGCCCCTATATCACTATCCTTATCAGGGTTAGGGAGGAAACATCTCTAATCACAAGGCTGATACACATCTCTAAACACCAGGGGTGAAATCCAGCAGGTTCTGACAGGTTGGAGAACCGGTAGCGGAAATTTTGAGTAGTTCGGAGAACCAGTAGGGGGAATTTTGAGTAGTTCGGAGAACCGGCAAATATCACCTCTGGCTGGCCCCAGAGTGGGGTGGGAATGGAGATTTTGCAGTATCCTTCCCCTGCCACGACCACCAAGCCATACCACACCCACCAAGCCACGCCCACAGAACCGGTAGTAAAAAAAATTGGATTTCACCACTGCTAAACACCCTACACTATTTAGAGTTTTGAGAGATCTGGGTGATGGGTGTGGGTGGGTGGCAAACCACATTAGGAATTTGAGCATTTTGTTCCCTATTCCTTTTCATGTAATAATGTTGTGGAAAATTAGAAGGTTTGACTAGGTAAGTGTTTCTATATCACTGGAAAGTGAAATAGTTGAATGAATTGTCAAAATCATATTGGTGAAGAATATTGCTCTCATAATGATGAAGAACCAGTAAGTGGCTCTTTCAGTTTAGAATAGTGTGGACAAAAATATGGACAAAAAATATTCTAACTTTCCATTCCTTATCTTAAGAAAGCACTTGTCTCTTACGACTTTTAGTTATATTAAGGAATGCTGCCATCTAGAGAAATTAACAAGAATTTTCCAAACAGACATATGTGCCCACACACTCGGATACATAAATCATTCATAAGCCTCTATAGAGGATTTATTTAGTTCTGTTGTTTATAAAAGCTGTCCCCAGCATAATTGCTAATGAAGCTCTCTTCCTGTTTCTACAAAACTCCTGTTGATAACAGCTATCCCATACCAGTGTTGAACTGGGTCATTTCACTTCACTTTTTAAGTGACTGATTGTTTCCCTACAATTAGCTATGGGAAAGTTGCAGGAATTTGAGAAGAATTTGCATCAGATTGTAAAAAAAAAAAAAGTGCAGACATTATGATGTTGCAAGATTAATTGTTTTCCATGTCATACAGTTCTTCAGGATTAAGTCAAGACTATTTTGAAGCAACAAAAGACATAATAGCTACACTTTGATTTATTAGACTGAAATCTTCACTATCACCAAGACATGCACAATCTTCTGATTCTACTACTATGCATTTATAGCGTATAATCTGCCTTCAAGGAGACAGGTCACCTTTGAAATTACTAGCATCTTAGTAGGGCTGGATGTCTTTGATCTTTATCTGACTGTTCCTTATATGTCCTAGAACACTAGGGAGATATCGTTGATATATGAACCGTTAGTTCCTAGTTCCAGGACTTTGATCTTATTATAATGTCTTCAACTTTAGAGTTTCATTCCAACCTTTTCTACTTCAAAGCTGTGTATCTTTATATCCACTGAATGCTCAGGAAATATTAAAACATGCTTACTTGGCTTTATGGTACTGTACAGTACCATCTGGAATTTTAGGGGAAATTACTGTATGTCTATATTTAATATAGTACTAAATTATGATTTAGTACTAGAAATCTAGAAATGTGGTTAAACAACCCCATTGCATTGAGCAGATGTGGCAACTGGTATTACAGTGAAATCCAGATGGTCGCATGCTGTGCTCAACGGCATCTTTTCTATGCCATTACTGTTAGGTTCTGGTAATGATTTCAGCCTTCTTTCCATTGTACCCCATTCCTCCAGATGGTCCTTCTGCTTTCATTCTCTCAAAGGCTGGGTGTGATTGTCACTGAACAAGGAAAGGAAGAATGTTGTTTAGGCAGAATTGAGATTTATCCCTGTTTTTGAACAAGTTCAACACAGTCACATTTGAAGAGGAAGAGAACCATGAGGAGAATAGTGAAAAGAAAGTTGAAAGGGAAAGTCAACCAGGTCAGTTCTCTTCACATATATATCTCTATGTGAATCTCTATATACCTAGGATTAGAAAAGGTATCACAGATTCAAACATGGCAGCATGGTGTTAATGAGAAGGGTCAGGTATGCTGTAAATTAGAAAAAAAAATCTTTCTTTCTTCAAAACCCAGAAATCTTGTCAAAATAAGAAGAAGAAATAGATGATTAGGGGACTGCAGGCTAAAATATATAACGAACGGTTGCTGGGATTGGGTATGTCTAGTTTAATGAAAAGAAGGACTAGTGGGTGACATGATAGCAGTGTTCCGATATCTCAGGGGCTGCCACAAAGAAGAGGGAGTCAAGCTATTCTCCAAAGCTCCTGAGGGCAGGACAAGAAGCAATGGATGGAAACTAATCAAGGAGAGAAGCAACCTAGAACTAAGGAGAAATTTCCTGACAGAACAATTAACCTTCTGGAGCTTGCCTCCAGAAGTTGTGGGCATGTCCACCACATATGATAATATGAACCTGGTATCTGATTACACTTCCAACATTTAGCTGATAAGTTTTCGTATTGGCTTGCTAGCCTCGCTGGTGGTAAATGCCATCTATAAAACATTTTGTATAGATTTTCCTTATAGGCCGTTGACATTGTTAATTTAACTTCTTGAAAGCCATAGATCCTTGTCTGTTCAGTTGTCTAAAGAGAGAAGCATTGCTTCTAGCATGAATAGTCTATTTAGCTGATACTTTTTCAAACATCTTTGCTAACCTCGCTGGTAGTAAATGCCATCTATAAAACATTTTGTATAGATTTTCCTTATAGGCCGTTGACATTGTTAATTTACAGTTTCTATCCCACAATTTCTGCCATTTTTCTAATTCTATTGAGTAACAAAAGTTTTTAGCCCATCTTATCATTGTTTCTTTCACTTGCTCTTCTTCCATTTTAATACTCAATAAATAGCTATAAATTTTTTAAATTAATTTTTCATCTGTCCCTAGTAATATCTAGTCTAGTTCTGTTGGTTCTTTATGGAAACCATGCATTCTTGCATCTTTCTCATATCTTGATTGTATTTGCACATATGGCCACCATGCTAGATCGATCCCTTGATTAATCAGTCCTCGTTTGGATTTAAGTTCCCCTTTATCATTCAAAATGTCCTTATACCTTACAATTTTTTCCATATTAATCACATTTGGATGAATCAGTGCCTCCAACGTGGAGAGCCAGACTTGTATTTTTATATAGTGTCTTTCTTTAATTTCCCCCCATATTAACAGTAGCGCATTTCTAACAAGGTGCCTTTGAAAATATCCATGTATTTTATTTTTCCCATACCATAAAAAGGCATGCCACCCCAGGGAGATCATGTCCCTCCAAAGTTAATAGTCTTTTATGCCTCAAGTTTACCCATTGGGGTAAACATATAGCCAGTAATATTATGGAGTCATCATATATGGTGGTACATGGCTCAATAGTAGCATTTTCAAAAAGGTCTTGGAGTCCTAGTGAACAATCACCTTTAACATATTATTATTATTTATTTTTTAATTATTTTTCCAGGTTTCAGTTTATTTTCCGGTGGAATTGTACAGCTTATATGCTATTTTAAAGGTGGAAAAATTCTGAAGTGATTTATCTTGGTCTGAATTTTTTGCATCTCAAAAAAATGCCAGGGGTGTTTAGATTTTCTATATCCACTGTATGTCCTAAGTTTCTGGATAAAAAAGAAGAATAAGAAAGAACATTGGATATGTTTTTTTTATGGTCTTATGTATGAAATTAGAGTTGATACAAAAGAAAACCATGAAAATAATACACAGATGTAGCAAATTATCTTGTTTCTGAAATTCTAGAAATTTCTCTGATTAAGTGAAGAAAATTATTTTCATTAACATTTATATCCATCCTTTCTAGCCATCAAAAACTCAAAATATGCAACAGTCTAAAATGATATATAAACAATCAAAACTCATTCAAACAATTAAAATGACCAGTACTCCAGCTCAGAATTAAACTTTCTGTTTAAAGTTAGGATGGTTAAGATGGTTAAGGAGTGATTGTTATATTCCTTTCATCTTTTCAGTGATAGCTATTAGAATACAGTATAGTCTCAATTATAAATAATAATGAGGATGGACAATAAGGTATCTGCTCAGACAGCAGATACTGTGGGATGAGGAAAACTGCAACATGCATTAGAACAGGGGTGTTAAACTCAATTTCATTGAGAGCCGCATTAGGGCTGTGGTTGACCTTGAGGGGCTGGATGGGCATGGCCAACTGGGTGGGTGTGGCCAACTGGGTGGGTGTGGCCAGCTTGACGCCACTCCCCAAACTGCTGGCATGTTTCCTCTTTACACTGGGTAGACCGGGCCGAAGCCACGCTGTCCCGATGTTTCCTTATTCGCATTGGGTAGACCGGGCTAAAGCCATGCAGGACGGCCTCTTACATTTTCCAGGACGGCCCTACGGGCCAGATCCAACCACAACGCGGGCCGGATTCGGCCCACGGGCCTTGTGTTTGACACCCCTGCATTAGAAGATCAGCTCTCTGTCACATCACTCCTGATAGTCCCTAGTTAGATTATTGTTCTCACTGTGATGGAGCACATTGTTCAGCTTGCTACAGTACATAGTAAGATTCAGTTGTCTATCTCGTAGCTTCCATATATGAAGTCTGCCATTTTTATTTATTGATTAAATTTCTATGCCACCCATCTCATTGATACAGCAACTCTGGGCTGCATTTTGTTCCTTACCTCATATAACAATGAGTCCTGATCCTAATAGTTACTTAATTTTTTAAAATTTAAAATACGGGTAGTGTATTGACTTACAATCATTCGTTTATTGAAGGTTCGAAGTTACAAAAAAGTGACTTATGGCTGTTTTTTCACATTTACAACTGTTGCAGCATCCCTGTGGTCATGTGATCAAAATTCGGATGCTTGTCAGCTGGCATGTATTCATGATGGTTGATGACAGTTGTAGTGTCCAGGTGTCATGTGATCACCTTCTGCGACCTTCTGACAAGAAAAGTCAATGGGGAAGCCAAATTCACTTAAGAACCATGTAGAACATGGGTCCTCAAACTGCAGCCCGTGGGCCACATGTGGCCCGCCGAAGCCATTAATCCGGCCCACGCAGGACCACAAGGCTGCCCCACCCATATCGCTCCGCCCATCCTTCGGCCGATCACAGGACTTACCTTCGCGAACCCCGCGGGCTGGAACTGAAAGGTAAGGCCAACAATTTTGGCCTGCAGAAAGTTGCTGGAGGTGGGGGAGGTGAAAAATGGGGCGCACAGACGCCCCAGGAGGCCAAAAAAACCCGGCCAAAAATGGCCTGTTTTTCACCTCCCCCGCCTCCAGAAGATAGAGAAATAGATAGACACACACAGAGAGAGAGACAGAGGGAGATACAGAAAGAAAGAGAGAGAGACAGAGAGAGATTTCTCAAGCTCCTTGGGGCTGAGAAGAATTGCTGCAAAACTGAGTTTCCTGAAGTGGACCACTAGACTCCTAAACAACTGAAAAAATGATCTAGTAAAAAGAAAAGTCAACCAAAAGAGCAACATGCAAACAAAAACAAATAAAACACCCCCAGGAGCAAAACAAATTAAAGTTTAATTTGTGTGCATTGTTTAATGGACTGTTAAATTGGCCACGCCCACCTAGTCACATGACCTAGCCATGCCCACCCAGTCACATGACCACCTAGCCACGCCCACCCAGCCGGTCCAGCCCCCCAACAGTCTGAGGGACCGTGAATTGGCCCCCTGTTTAAAAAGTTTGAGGACCCCTGATGTAGAGTAACTTAACAACCGCAGATTCACTTAACAACTGTCGCAAGAAAGGTCATAAAGTGGGGCAAAACTCACTTAACAATTATCTTGCTTAGCAATGGAAATTTTGGGCTCAATTATGGTCATAAGTTAAGGACTACCTGTATTTATGTTCCACCTGTCCCGCAATTGGATTCAAGGTGGTACACAAGATAAAGGAGTTTATTGAATACACAGCAGTAATATAAAAATAATTAGAACTCAGTAATAAATTACATAACTTTACAATCTATATAATTTAATTGGCTATGTTATCATGGACTATGTTAGTATAGTTAATAACTAGGGGGCTATTCTGAATTCACGAACGGGGTAACATCATGGATTTTACTTCACTTAAAGAGATTAAACTTGCAATAGATTATTAGAGCAAGTACAATAAATTCTATGAAAGTAATTTATTCCCCGTTCATTTTCCTCAGTCTGTTTCTGGTCTCCTAAGTATATTAATTAATACAGGCCTTAAGCTCATTTAACATCTTGTCAAGCTTCATGCCAATTAACTGGCTCTTATTCTACGGATTTTTGTAAATGCAGAGCCAGAATTTACATTTGGGAATAAATCAATCTCAAGGAATAAAGAAGCAGATCCAAGAGACAGAGGCCTTCCCTGACAATCAAAAGGGAAGTAGAACTTTTTGGGTGTTTGGAGAGATTTATGCAATTTGGTATGAAGCTTCAGTCCTCTTTTCTCTGCTTGTCATGGCCTAACTAGAACTCCAAATAATTAAATTGTCACTGCTTTACAAATTGCACCAATTATCCTTCCATTTCATTTTGCTGCTGATGTTAAGACCGCCCATTATTAATGATATCCCAAACGTTTCATTTCTAAATGGAGTAAAGGATCTCTTTACAACTAAGGTCATTCCAATCTGTCAGATTTCATTAATTTTAATTAAATGCGCTTTGCTGGCAGAGCATGGTATTCCGGGTTTGGGGAATTTCTGTTGCAGGTGGAGATGCTATGGCAGCGTAATCAAGTTTTGATATGCTGCGATTGTACCAGATAGATCTCCTAAGAGACAATCCTAGATAGGCTGTGAATGGCCCAGTACCAATAATTGTTCTACACAACTATGCTTAGCAAAAGGAGGCATAAGATAGGGAGAGAGATATATGATTATACAGGTAGTCCTCGACTTACAACAGTTCATTTAGTGACCGTTTGAAGTTACAACATCACTAAAAAAAGTGACATGACCATTTTTCACACTTACGACTGTTGCAGCATCCCCATGGACCTCCTCCTCCTCCTCCTCCTCCTTCTTCCTAGCATATTCCCGCAAGTGCAGGGTCCGCTTTTTGGATCATTGAACGCCACTTTGCACGGTTAGCTGCGTCTCCAGGGCGCAGGCTCGCGGCTTGCATATCTTTGTTGATGGTATCTTGCCATCTCTGTTTTGGATGCCCGCAAGGTCACCGGCCATTGAGGTCGCTGCCCATTGACTTCTAGTTGGTAGGCAGTCTTGGCAACGGTGGAAGGTGCTGCTCTCAGGACATGTCCATACCAGCAGAGCTGGCCTTCTCTTCTCTATAATTGGTGCCACAGTGCCACACCCAAATGTTGTCGAATGGTGTCATTTGTGATGTGGTCAAGAAGGGAGATGAGATACCTGATATCCAATGGAGCATTCACATTTCCATGGCATGGAGAGAGCTTTCGGTCCCTGTTGTTGCTGCCCAGCATTCAGTGCCATACAGTGCAACAGGGCGGACTGCATCCCCATGGACATGTGATCAAAATTCAGATGCTTGGCAACTGACTCATATTTATGATGATTGCAGTGTCCTGGGGTCATGTGATCACCTTTTGCGACCTTCTGACAAGCAAAGATAATAATGGGGAATCCAGATTCCAGACTTAACAACCGTGTTACTAATTTAACAAGTGCAGTGATTCATTTAACAACTATGGCAAGAAAGGTCATAAAATGGGGCAAAAACTCACTTAACAAATATCTTAGCAACTGAAATTTTGGGTTGAATTGTGGTCCTAAGTCAAGGACTAACTGTAATGTATGAATACATCCCCCGCCCCCCAGGGATGTTGCTTCTTTTTGGATAATAAAAAGCTTCTTAATTCAAGTTCCTGGTGAATCAAAAGGGAAACACAGATAGGAAGTCATATGGCTTGTGTGTCATCTTGACTGGGTTACTGAAGGTTATATGTCTATAATTTGAATGTGCTTCTGACACAAATAAAGATCTTGACTGGGCGTTATGCTGACTGCAGACCATAGACTCAGTAATGTCACCAGGATGGGACTTTGGGACCAAAATCCTGTGATCTGTTCATCAAAAAAGAGAATCTCCAAGTGTAGCTGGATTTAACACATCTTGAAGCAAGAATCCATAGCAAAGTGCATTTGGATTCTTTTAAGTGCTGCACATACTGCGATGTTATTCAGTTTTCAACGCAGCTTTAAAGAAAAAATGTCCCCAAATCTGCTGTTGTTCAGAAGATTGTATATACCAGTGATGACAAACTTTTTTCTTCTTGCATGCCAAAAATGGGAGTGCGCGCACACGCTAGTGCGCATGCGTGCTGGCACCCCCCCACGTGCACCGCACTGTGCATGCGCGCATCCCCGCGCATGCGCCCCCCCCCGTTGGGCCATTTTTAACCCTCCGGAGGCTTCAGGCAGCTTCCCTGAAGCCTCCGGAGTACGAAAAATGGCCCAACGGGCAAACCGGAAGTATGTTTCTGAACTTGCGGTTTCCCCGTTGGGCCGTTTTTTGCACTCCAGAGGCTTCAGGGAAGCCTCCTGAAGCCTGGGGAGGGCGAAAACGGCCTTCCCCAAGGCGGAAAATCAGCTGGCCAGCGCGCGCATGCGCACTGGAGCTGACATAGGGCAACGCCTCACATGCCCTCAGATATGGCTCCGCGTGCCACCTGTGGCACACGTGCCATAGGTTCGCCATCACGGGTATATACATTTGTATATATATTTAGGGTTTTTAAAAAAATTTAGTTCTCCCCATTCTGAATCTTTTTTTTTCTGTATATTTCCCTCAATGCATGTTCTATCTGCACAAGTACCCCAATCTTAGTTTTTATACACATTTTACAAGGAATTGCTGATTTTATGTGCAGTTTTCTAAAATATAGGTTGTTTTGTACTTTACAAGAATGCATAGGAGTTTTTCTTAGCAACTTTCTAGGGAAAACAGACAGACATTAGGGGACTCCATTTTTCTGTGTTATGGCTGAGTTCATATAGATGGATCATAAGAGCATTTTATATAAAAATGAATTCACGACAATTTTTTTATACATTCCTAATTTGTAGTTGTCATCTTACAAGATCTGATCTCCTCCCTGTAAAGACCAATCAGCATTTAAAACAATGGTGTAGTGGTTAAGATGTTCAACTAGGTTAAGAGAGCTCCAGGTTCAAACCCGCCCTAAGCCGTGAGACCCTAGGAGACTTTGGGTCAGTCACCTTTTCTCAGCAAAATGACCTCACAAAATTGGTGTGGGCAAAGCAAAGCAAAGCAAAGCAAAGCAAAGCAAAGCAAAGCAAAGCAAAGCAAAGCAAAGCAAAGCAAAGCAAAGCAAAGCAAAGCAAAGCAAAGCAAAGCAGAGCAGAGCAGAGCAGAGCAGAGCAGAGCAAAGCAAAGCAAAGCAGAGCAAAGCAAAGCAAAGCAAAGCAAAGCAGAGCAGAGCAGAGCAGAGCAGAGCAGAGCAGAGCAGAGCAAAGCAAAGCAAAGCAAAGCAAAGCAAACCAGAGCAGAGCAGAGCAGAGCAGAGCAGAGCAAAGCAGAGCAGAGCAGAGCAGAGCAGAGCAGAGCAGAGCAGAGCAGAGCAGAGCAGAGCAGAGGTGGG
>QLTV01000597.1:353015-366588 GCA_003457575.1 Thermophis baileyi | reverse complement strand
AGGTACCACATATACTGTACCTGTGCATTTTGTTTTTCTTGCCTAAATGTAGAACCTTACTTTTTTCACCATTGAATTTCATTTTGTCAGATAGAGCCCAATGTTCAAGTCTTTCAAGATCCTTCTGTATCTTAAGCCTATCTTCTGGAGTGTTGGTTATTCCTGCCAGCTTGGTGTCGTCTGCAAATTTGATGAGTTCCCCATCTATCCCGTCATCCAAATCATTGATGAAGATGTTGAAGAGTACTGGGCCTAAAACAGAGCCTTGTGGTACTCCACTGCATACTTCCCTCCATGTAGATGCAGTTCCATTGAGGACTACACGTTGAGTGTGGTTGGTCAGTCAGTTATGAATCCATCTGGTGGTGATGCTGTGCAACCCACATTTTTCTATCTTATCAAGTAGTAGGTTATGGTCTACTTTATCGAATGCCTTACTGAAGTCCAAGTAAATTATATCGACCAGCATTCCTCTGGTCCACTAATTTTGTCAGATTGCAATGTATGGAAACAGATTGAGATTTACCATCACACCAATGCATTCTTAAAATGGGAAATATATGTATTTTATTTTATTTTTAAAATATTATTAAATTTGTTTGCCTCAGGTTGACTACACCCCCCCCCAAATGACCTAATGTATAAAATATGCAGAATTCAGTTGCCTTCTAGTTGTATCAATGATACTATAAATATATACATCCTAATTCTGAAAATACTATGGAAATGGGCTCGGGATGGTTAAGCCATACAAAAGGATTTTACAAAGCAAATGGCTGGGGATGAGTCAGAAGTTGGTGAGATAGGAACTAGGCTGTGGCAGAACCATTGTGTAAACAGAGGTTGACCTTCAGGTTTTGGTAAAGAACAGCTGAAATTCACTGGTAGAAAAAGGGGGGGGGAATAAAAACAGAGAATTTAAACCTTAGGTCCCAACACATATGGTTTGATTTCTATGTTCTGTATTGGGATGACCTTCTGCAATTTTACTGCATGACTTCTTTAATTTCTAACATCAAGCCTATTTATTTACCAATGTTTTGTCCTTGAAATTCCTGCTTTTAACTAGTGATTTACATTTTACATTTCTGGAGAGATGGAATTGCAGGGTGATCACCTATCTCCCTAATTTTAGCTTGACTACATCAACTGATTTTTGTTAAAAACACATTTCATTATGCAACTGCAAGCTAGTTCTCACCATCACTAAATAAGAAGATAACAAATCTGATGGTTGCCAAAGCAAATATTAATCCTCAAAAGCTGGCCATGATCAAGGAAGAACTGCATTTATTTCAGGAAGATAGCTCTAAACTCTGGGTTAAACACAAGATCTTGGAAACAGCTAAAAGAATTTTCAGTCCTAATTTATAGTGAGTTCATTAAGGCAGAATCCTTTTTTAATTATTTGAAATGCTTCCTCCCAGTTTCTTATTTTCTGTATCTTGTTCTCTCTCTCTTTCCATTACTTTTCAGGTCTCCCCATAATACCTTATAACAAGAGACTGATGGAAACAGGCCAGCCAGTGAACTGATAAGATATTAGGGGAAGAGAAGAAGCATCAATATTGCTAAAGATATTGGTAGACCAGAATTTCCATGGTGTGACCTGTCAAAAAGTTCCTAGTTGACCTCTTTATGTAGCAATCACTATATATCAGGGAACCACCAAGACCACTCCTGTCAATACTGACAGGCAAGCCACGAGTATAGAAAATGAAAGCAAACCCCACTTCCTTCTAGCACTGATGATGTTGCCCAGTTTGGTAATGAAATGTCTGCAAGAAAACAAGCTCAGAGCACACCAAGGACCCCATAATTCAACCTTGAGTTACAAATATTCTGACTGTTTTGGTGATATCAGACAAACCAGAAACTCTCTGGTTGCTAAAACAGTGCCAAGATTGCTAGAAAATACATTAGACCAGGACCTCTAAAACAACCTGCATGCCAATATGTATGTGAATCTGACATGTTGCACCATCATTGCTACAGCAGCACTTACATTTAAACATTCTGATTGATTGATTATGTATTATCAAATTTGGTGTTGATTTTTAGTGACCACATAGATTTTCTCCAGGGGGATCTGCTCTTAACCAGGTTCTTCAGAACTTTCAACAGTGTACACATTGCCACTGTAACTAAATCTATCCACCTGCTGCTCATTCTTCTGTTCTCTTCTCACTTTCCAGCATTAGAGCCTTCTTCGAGACCCTAGTTCAGGGGTCGGCAACCCGCAGCTCCGGAGCCGCATGCAGCTCTTTGGACCCCCTGCTGTGGCTCCCTGTCTCATCACTGGCTGGCCTCGCCCTCCCCTCCCTCATCTGGCCTGAGAAGGTAAGGGCGACGGCGTGAAGGGAGAAGCGGGCGTGGCTGATTCTCCGGTGCTGGTTGAGGAACATAGCCACCCCCGGCCAAGGCTTCCCTTCTCCCTCCTCCCTTCTCTCCCTCTCGCACTGGCTGGCTGTGGCGGGGACAGGAGTGTGTGCATGCACGGGGAGACCCTCAAGCGAGCGCCAAGTACAGCAAAGGCACGCTCGGAGGGTGGGCGGTGGGTGGCTGCTCGCTTAAGGAGGGTCTTTGGACATGGCTTCTTTCCTGCCCTAAGGATCTGGCCATTGCCTTGCCGTGTCCCGTCCCATCCCCCCGGCAGCTCTTTGGCCGAGCGCAGTGGGCATAAGCTCCAGCCTGAAGCAGCAGAAAGCGAAGGCTGCCTTTGCTCCAGCGACCCTCCTCCCCCTCCTTCTCCTCTCATGCGGGGTGGGGGGGGTACAGCAAAGCGATGGCCAGATCCTTAGGACAGGAGAGAAGTGGCCCTGTAGTGGCCCTCACGCCACATTTGTGCGTAAGGCAGCCTTCACTTCCTATCACCTTGGGCTGGAGCTCATGCCCTCCCCGCTCAGCTGAAGAGCTGCGGGGGGGGGGGGACGGGACACGGCAAGGCAATGGCTGGATCCTTAGGGCAGGAGAGAAGCCGTGTCCAAAGACCCTCCTTAAGCGAGCAGCTGCTTGCCACCTGCCCTCCGCATGCGCCTTTGCCCCTTGAAGAGGTTCTCCCTGTGCGCACCACAGCCAGCCAGGGAGTTGCGAGAAGGGGAGGAGGGTTGCCCGAAGAGAAGCCGGGGGTGGCGATCGTTAGGTAGCACAAAAAGAGAGAAGGGGAGAGAGAGGGAGAAAGAGAGAGATGAGGGAGGGAGAGAGAGAGATAGAGATGGGGAGAGGGAAAGAGAGAAAGAAAGATGAGAGGGAGAAAGAGAGATGGAGAGAGAGAGAGAGAAAGAGAGGGAAAAGAGAGAGACAGATATCTTTTTCTCATAGAAAACAGACCCACAAAACCTGGGTAGGCATAGCTGGGGGGGTCATGTGACTCGGTGGGAGTGACGTCGAGTTGGCCACGCCCACCCATGTTTTGTGGCTCCGGGTGTTTTGTTTTCTCTGGGAAATGGGTCCAAATGGCTCTTTGAGTTTTTAAGGTTGCCGACCCCTGCCCTAGTATAATGCATCTGAAACAGAATAAGCTGAGCCTGGTCATTTGTGCCTTGAGAGAGAATTCTGAAATGATATATATCAGTGAAGACTCAATCATCCAGGCCAAAGGTATCTGAAAAGGTTAAATCAAGGCAACTGGACCAAAGTTTGTTGGACAAACTTTGATCCAGTTGCTCTGATTTAACCTTTTCAGATATGAACTGATCAGGGGTGAAATGCTACCGGTTATACCAGGCATACCGGTAGCAGTGGCCGCCGGTGGTTCGGAGAACCGGTAGCGGCGGCAGCGCGAGGCTCCGCTCACCTGCCCGGATGTCGCCATTTTCTTGTTTTTAACCCTCTGCGCATGCGCAAAGCGTTCTGCGCATGCGCAGAGGGTGAAAAAGCGTATGTGATGGGCACGCGTGCACGCTTCCGAACCAGTAGGGAAGGGAAGTAAATTTCACCGCTGGAACTGATACATTTGACAACCCATTTATTTGTTTTCCTGACTGTCCTTGGCAGTCATCCACACCACCATAAGATTCTGTTAGATGGTTAAATCTGCCACTTCAGTTTTTTGTCAACACTTGGCTCCTCCCCCAGCCCTACTGGATGCTTTTTGAACTGGCAGAAGAGTCTACCAAGTGCTCAGTAACTTGCCCTGAGCTCAATGGTGGACTGCTGCATGGTTGCAAGGGTTCGGTCGAACCCTTAGCTCTGATCGCTGGTTGGGCCCATCCACCTGCCCTTGTTCTATGCTATCCATTTATAACTTACTTTCAGGCTCGTTGGCTGGCCCAGCTGCATTCCGCGCCGCCCCTGCTGTTCTCACCGGAGCTGCCTGAGCTGATTAAGAGCCTGTTTGAAGCTCCGTTTCTCTCCCAAAGGGGTGCGCACGCTCACAACCAGCGAACCCTTTGTTAAAGAAAGTGCAGCCCACCTCTCAGTAAGCTGTTAGGACAGTCCTACTCACTGGCATTATTACTGAAGTATTTTAGAGAGTGTCTACTAGACTAAACAAATTATGCCAGCATATCTTTGTGTCATCTTATGGGCTGGAAGAAAACACTTTAACCCAGCTGCTTATATGTACCCAAAATCTGATAATCTAGAGTAGCAAGTTAAGCTGATGCACTTGTTTTGTGTTGTATTGTGCTTTTATTGTATATTATATTGTGAACTGCTTCAAATTGGGTTGAGTTGGGTGACACCTGAATTGAATTGAATAAATACATACTAGTGCTGGTAAATAAGTTAATGGTTAAGCATGCAGCTCTCTAAAAAGCTGAAATGGAATTGTTAAATAAAAAAAGACAGGAAGATTTGGCCCAAAATATGGAAACTCTGAGCAACATTTAGTTGTATTTGTTATTTTACTTAGATAATAGCAAAACATCTTCCTTTAGTAATCTTGGACCATTCTTTACATATTTTTATTATCTCGTCTATGTTTTTTTGGAGGCTAAGTTTTATTATGGGTAGAAATGAAAAACTGAAAAATAGAAATATTCTCAGAATTGACAACCATGCTGGAAAATGGTTCCTAACATTTTATACTGATCTCCAGAATTGAAAGGCAGAATTACACTGCCAATGCTGTGAGAATAATATTATCCCTATTGAGTGTAAATACCTATAAGGTATCTATGAAAATGAAATGGGGGAAATGCATGCATATGTTTTGCATTAGCAAGGTTCCAGTTTTATTCTCCTGTTGAAAAAGGTCACATATAATAGAGTTGGAAAGTTTTCTGTCCAAATTCACACAGAGTCCTTGCCAGTCATTGATGTGGTCCAGATGTTGGAACAATGGTTTGACAGAATATAGTACAAAAGGTATATCTTCACATTATACTTTTACAATCAAAGGGTCAGCTAAGTCAGTTGGAGTCTGACAAAAATTGCTTCTAATAGAATACAATTTCCCCCAAATTCTTAAACATTCTTTCTGTTACATATCAGGCAGAGAGCATGAGTGGAACTGTTCAGTTCCTTGCTTACTGTCTGTGCCAACATAAGCTTAGAAGAGGAGACAGCAAAAGATCCGAATGTCTTGTTTTACTACCCTCCCAAATGATTGGCTTGATGAGATGGCACTCTATGAAAAATAATCTTGGATGAGTCACATTTTAGAAATAACTATGATAATCCACCGAGCACAGTATTCCAAGGAAACAGAACAATCCTATTATCCACTCTGAAAAAGAAATCCATTTTTTGAAGCAAAGTCAACAATTCCCCACCCTGTTCACTGCTCATGAAACACTGAGCTAACAAAAGAAATGAAGAAAACAGTCCAAATCCAGGCAGCTTATTCGCAAAGGACAATATTTTTGTTTAGAATTTTGCTGGCATCTCTCCTGCTATAGTAATAGGAACACGCCATGAAGTTCTGAAGCTTCTTACAGCTAGCATCTAACCATGACTGAGGCTGTTAGACAGGATTCTCTGACGAGATGAATGCCACAGCATTTGGAGCAAGGATAAAATTCAAGTGAATACAAGTAGTCTGATTCATTAGAAAATTAGAAATCATAGTAGGCAGTGCTGTTAAGTGAGAAGAATATTTTTATTTGTCTTCTTTGAATATTTTAATTTCTTCTTGGAAAAATGACCTGGAAAGTGACAAAATCCTAGTTCTGGATTGTCATGGAACATGCACAAACTGATGTGGGAATGCAGAAAGACGTTTGAAAAGACACCAATCTATTCATCAATTTGGGGTATCCCAGGAAAGATGATTGCTTGTAGCCATCAATCTCATCTTAGGTTCCAGTCACACATTATTTTTAGAAGGATGGATTTAAAGAAGAATGTCACAATTTGCATATAATATAACATCATAATCAGCGGTGGGTTGCTCCCAGTTCGGCCCGGTTCTGTGAACCGGTAGCGGCGGTGGGAGGCTCCGTTCACTTACTCGGGACGCTTCTGCGCGAGCGCACGCGTGAACCGGTAGCAACGGCATTTAGAACCCACTACTGATCATAATGATAGTTCAGAAATCAAGCCGATTAAACAAACCAAGCTATTGTTTATGAACCTAACCACTATGATTGCTAATTTTATGGTTAAATATTATTTGTTAACCTGACCACTGCACGTTATATAATAAGCATGTTTGTGATAAACCATGGTTAACAAACTACAGTATGTGAACCAAACCAATATCAAATAAAAGTGTGCAAGCAATGTACAGCTTGTTTAGATGGATTGTTTATGATTGTTTATGATGTGTATTACAGATGTACAGATGTAAGTGCCAGCAAACTGCTAAGCACAATTATTCCTGAGCTATCAAGAGGGCCTGTGGCTGCTTGTGAAATATGTCGTGTATAAGGTACCTAAAGTATAAATGGTCTTATAAACTGGGTCATGTCATAAGTGACTGAATGGGGTCAGAAAGATTCTAATGAGAAAGAAATTCACACCATTTCTACCTCTTAAGAATCTCTTGATAGCAATTGACTCTTATTACTTCTGTAATAAGGCAAATTTGCTTCTTATACAGCAAATGTGAGGAGGGTTTTATCCTTGCTTTCACATTTGTGTAGAAGGATTCGCACTATACAAGATAAGTAATCCTTTGTGTAATGCAAATTTTGATTTGCTACTCTGGATATGAAGATGGCCATCATGTTTTAAAAGGGACCTGGACTAAATTGTGGAGACTATTAATCTTGATGAGTCATTCCAGCGTCCTTCTTTATGTATTAGTTACACAGGAGCAGCTGTAGTAGAGAGTCTATGTCTGGAAGCTTTTTAAATATACCTGGGTGGCTACTATATGTTAGAGGAGGCAGGAATAGATGGTCCAGTCTATATTGTTCTACTCAACTTTGGTAGAATTGACATTTTAGCTATGTTGTACAGGTTCCTTTTATATATCTAGGAATTTAGATGCTATTCACCTGGTTTGACTCCTGTTAACTGTATGGACAAATATTCCATGTATGTCTGTAGTAATAATCCATTGCCCCTTTTAGGACATTTCAGTAAATTAAATTGATCTCTTGCCTTCCACCTCTTCTACTTGTTTCATCTGTTATTTTCCTCCTCTTCTACTTCTTTCTCCTCCCTTCTCAATCCTGCAAGAATAATAGCTTTTTTCTAATCCATTATCTGCTTGAATTACATATCCTTTGAGTTTTTACTTGCTCATCATCACTTTAGGCGAGCAGTCAATCTTCTTTTGGTCCAAGACCATCTTGGTAAAGTCCACAGTACTCTTAAAAGCTATTTCCAAACTTATAATTTGAAGTGCCTACATACTTTCTCCTCCAGTGGCCAGTTTTCACAGCCGACATTATCATTACTTTAACCGTTCTCATCACTGCTATCATTGGAATGGCCTTATCCTTCATGATTTTTTCCTCACTTGTCATTGTCTTCTTCCTTAGCATTAATCTCTTCTCCCCCCCCCCCCCACTGCATACAGTCCATCTTTATCTATTCCTGAACCTAAGGAAACAAAACTATCTACCATCTTCAGTTCCTTACTGACACTGTAAATTCCCTAAGCATGAAGACTGACATTATCTTGATTTCCTAATATTTAACATCAATGGTGATCTTTCACTTTCTATTTTACCTTCAAAATGACCCCTTCTGAGTCTTATTTATTTCCTACTAATGAAGTCATCTATCTATTTCAAATGGTTAGTTTCAACTTCCAAGTTTGATACTAGCGGTTATCTCTTCCACTCCAGCCACTTTGGTAATATATTTGCTGTTAAACATATGTGGAGACAATGTATTTGCTATGTTAGATAAACAACTATGGGAACAATATGCTCCCAGTTTCACTGTCCTATTCTGAACTATCCTATTTCTTCACATCTGTTTCTTGCAGTAATTCTGTTTCTTGGTAAATATTCCTCAGCAGTGTAATCACTGGGTTCTGATATACCATTAGTAGCATGGTCTACATAATCAAAGGTAATGAAGCAAAGATAAACAATCTTTCTGTATTCTCTTGTACTTTCCATTATCCACCTTACATTTCCTAACTGAATGTATGTCCCTCTCTCTTTTGTAAAAACTGCCTGTTCATTTGGCATTTCTTTCCCCATGTCAGCTCTTTTCTAATATCATAATCAGAACCTGCTTGTACGAGGAGTTAGTGCCACAGTTTAGCAAGTTGTTAATTCCATTTTTAAATGTGTGTGTGTGTGTGTGTGTGAATTTACATCTCTCTCTCTCTTTCTCTCTCTCTCTCTCTCATCATTTATGCATTATGTCATCAAGTTGATGTTGACCCTCAGTGACCACAGTTTTTCTTCTCCAGAACATACACACACACACATGCATATATGTGTGTGTGTATACATGTATGTATGTGTGTGTACACACACACACACACACGTGTATATACACACACATATATATACAGTATAGGTAAAATATTTTCTAAGTAGCATTTGAACAGTTTATATTCCTTTAGCAATAAGAAATTCAGTCCAATAAAAAAAATGCTGTTGTGGCCAAAGGCTCATTAAACCAACAAACACAAAAAGACTGACAAATCATTAACATAGGAAGAATTTATTCTTCAGGATACATCATCCCTTCTATTTTTCAAGTAAATCCTATAGCCAAATTTAGCAACATTATAAGTGACCTGATCATTCTTGTCAGTAATAGAAAGGCTATGTGACAATCATTTGTTTATTTAATTTATAGCTTGTGGTTTGGGTGACAACCTGGGATTGATGTTGTTAAAAGGACTTGTGCTCCCCATTGGCAGCAGTAAGTAATGGCCAGATAGAAAGTTAGAAGCTTCTCTAGAGCCGATGATTTAGTGAGGGTAGATGCAAAGCTATTCAACATTAGCATAGAGAGGAAGTTAAGATTTCAAAGTGACTAAAACTCGACTCTTGCTATGATACCCCTAAGGTAAGAAGGTGTTTGTAGGTGAGTTGCCATAATACTGGACAGGAAACCTTGCTTGTGGCTAGAGAGGGCTGTGGTCTTTGAGACAAATCCCAATGCAGTTAGCTTTATAGATGGAAGACCTGTAGTAAAAGGAATGAGTTTAGTGGAAGATGGAGACTTCCGTAAGATTAATTTAGTAGAAGCAAGCTGGATTTTTGAATAGAATTTTGAACTAACATTATCACAAAGAATTCTGATAAATCAATTCAATCAATTTACTCTTTCATAAAGGAGCATGCTGGCTCACAGGTTTAGAATTCTGGGCTGATAATCAGCAGGCTCGCGTTTGAGACCTGCCTGCTGCTGCAGGGTGGAGTGAGCTCCCGTCATATGCTCCAGCTCCTGCTGATCCAGCAGTTCAAAAATGGGCAATTGCAAGTAGATAAATTGGTATCACTTCGGTGGGCAACTTCACAGGGATGCGAAAGGAGCCCCAACTGGGCATTCTTCAGGCAACGGTGATGTCACCGGCAAATTCTCACTTTGGTGCTTCCAACATGGAAGTATTAGTATTCGTACTCTTTCATACACTGGTAATCTAGATCTGGGTTACAAGACTGATTAATCTGTACATCAGCTACTAAGTGGACAGCCTTAAAGAAAGTTGTCAATTGTTCATGATATGACAGAATAGAATAAGAACGTAAAGGCTCAGTTGAAGAGAATTCACAAAGCATATGATTTTAACATAAGCCAGGAGATGCAGATTAAAATTAGATCCTCTTGTATAAATTCTGTTGATGCTATATTATCCATTCCTAAAAGGCTCCCAGGGGCTAGCTTATGAACACATTTAGCAGCAATTTGAGCATTGATCCAAGTATGTTCTATATTTGAAAGTCTTTATAGCTTCATGTACATTCTCTGTGTGCTATGAATACTTTAAAGGAACTTATTGTAACAGTGCAGGAATGCAGATTCTTTGAAAGAATGCCAATTCTTTCTGGGCAATGAAAGTGGTTACCTTGGGATGGCAACCACCAGAAGGATGTTGATTTGTTTTCTTCTGTTCAAGGTCAGACTGAAAACAAATATTGCTTTCTGAAGGTTGGGTCTTTAAAAACTTTAAAAATTGGTACAATAAACAAAGATTTAAATCCCAAATAACCTTGCATACAATAAGTTAAAATATCCAAAGATTGGAATGTAACCACTAATCTTTTATAAAAAGACAATGGAAGCCAGAAGAGAGAAGAAATTTTGAGCTGAGTAAAATTGCAGTGAAGAAGCTAGTCTAGTGAACCCTGGACTTTATCTCAACCATGTTACATGTTAAAATTTAGTCTAATTTGGAGATAGGTAAATTTATTCATTCCAATTGAAAAACATATGTAATTTTTCAGATTACTAGGAAGATGGTACTAAAAACTGTTAGACTTTATGAAGGTTCCACCAGAGGCCGATGATGGTAGAAATAGCCCAAGAAATTAAATACTTAATTGAGATGGCCAGCTAGAGTGTCAGTTGCTTTTTGGGGGAAATCAAGCTCCAAGTCAAAATTGTCTAAAGTTTCTCAAATAAAATAGTTATTGTTGCTACAGTTTATGAAGTGTATTTTGATTGCATTTTTAAGCATACGTCCATAATTCATTTTGAAAGGTGGTTGGAAAGAGCCTTCTGACTCATCTAGATGGGAAACTTTTCAAAAGTGTGCTGTAAGTACAGATCTTGCCTCTATATAGACTGACCAAGAGACAGAAGATCCAGCATAGCAAATCTGTTAGTGGCTGAAAAAGTTTCCATATGCATTTCCAATTTCTTGCTTCTTAAGAAATAATCTATTGGTAGTGATTTTCTATTGGTGTGAGGCTCTTTTCTTAGATCCCATTCAGAGTCCATTGGAGTAATGCCAACTTTGAGATATGAGCCCATTAACATCCATGAGTGTAAAAGATAACAGCCCAGTTAAATAAAGACAGAAGTAAATGGAATTAAAAAAAATGAAGCCTTAACAAGGAAAGAAAAAAAATTCTGATATAGACATCACCGTGTTGCCATATTAGTTCCTCCCCTTGATACAGTGGGTACTTCTTCTCTATCAAGTGCTTTCTTATTTCACAGCTGTTCTATTATCTGCCATACCCCACATTCTAATTGAATTATTTCCTGAATATAGTCTCTCTTTACTAATATGTCTGTCACTTTATAATATCATTTGTAAAGAATCTCAATATAGTTTCCCCCTCTTTCTTTAACCTCATTTGTCTCTATCAGATCTCTTCCATGGTTATTGAGTTAGTTGTAAATTCTCCTGTGCCTTCTCATGTTCCATTTTTCCCCCTGCATTACTTTTCTCTGTTTGTTCCCATTCTTGCCTGATATATTTTTCCTAATCCTTGTTCTTTGATCTTGGATGTTTTGTGTTCATTCAAATATTTTTTTTGTTGCCTATGGCTTGCATCCTGAATCTGTCCCTACCATCACAATGTTTTCTTCAGTAATCCACTTGGATCTTTTCTTTTGTGAAATTTTGGAATTTCCTCCCAATAATGTTTTTAATTTTCCCCTACATTTCATCAGTTCTCTTTCACCTAGCTAAGCATTCTAAATTGTGCCTTTTATGGGTCTTATATTTGGATTATATATCTTCCAGGTCATGTCTTTCAGGCACACCCACTTTCTTTCATTCTCTAAATTTAACTTCTGTATTTAATATCAATAATTAACGATCCACTCCATATTCTGCACCTGGAAGTGTCCTGGCTTCACTTCTCTATTTTTTTTTTGTTTTCTTTTATGTTGTTTGTTTGATTCTAATGTTATTTATTCAGTGCTATCCAGATTTAGAATCTGCATTTATGTCACATTGCAAAACTGATATACATTGCTTGCAAAACTTAGTCACCCATGAATCTTGATATTTCATCCAGCGTTTTTTTTTTGCCGCTTGCAAATAATGTCTTCATCTCTTCCTCCATTGTGTCTATAATAGGAACATACATTTGGATATTCACTAATTTTAATGAATACGATCCTATCATGTACTGGGCTACAGTTAAGCACATACTTACCGATATCCTTTTTGAATATCAATGCCATTGCAGTTCTTGACAGGGACACATCAATAGTGGGTTCTAAAACCCGTTGCTACCAGTTCGCATGCAAGTGCGCGTGCGACACTTCTGCGCATGTGCAGAAGTGTCCCAGGTGGGTGGGCGGAGCCTCCTGCCACTGCTGCTACAGGTTCGCAGAACCGGGTCGAACCGGGAGCAACCCACCACTGGGACACATGCTCTGAATATATATCATGTAATTATTTGAATTAAAATGATGAGTTCCAGCAGGATTACCAGCAGGGCTTCTCAAAAACAACATCAAGAAAAAACAATATGTCATGCTCAAATAAACCCAGATTCTATTTAAAAAAAGATAACAAAAGCACAATAAATCAGTTTTAAACTAAAAATATTCTTACCTATTTAATGCATACAAGTTAATGTAATGTAATGTATAGAAAAACTTGGATTTCATTAAAAAATAAAACCTAGAAACCCAGGCAGGGATTGAAACATCCAGATCTGGGTTTTAAAAGAGCCGTTGGCAGCGAAGTTTCTGTGCAATTAGCAAAGTCTTTTCTGACCTTAGGGATTCATCTCATGGCTCCTTGTCTAAATAATAGAGCCAGGTCCATATAGTTTTCTTGACAATAATACAGGTTTGTCATAGTCTTCTTCCAAGTTTCATACCAAAGTTCCTTCCACAAATAAGTTGGCTTCCCTTGTTACTGAAAATTATTGCTAGGGTTCCTGCTCTCCTTTGACCTCACCAGCAAAGGTGAACTCACCAGATGCTCATTATTTTAGCAATATCACAGTCAGTAGGTTCACTGAGCCCATGCACTAGTTCAAGGTGAGAGTTCTCTGGGAAAACTTCTAAACCATTGTTTTAAAATACCCTATGTATGTCTCTGTCTATTATTATTATTATTATTATTATTATTATTATTATTATTATTATTGTTGTTGTTGTTGTTGTTGTTGTTGTTGTTGTTGTTGTTATTATTATTATTTTTTTTTTTTTTTTTTTATCGTGAGGTGAGAGTTCTCTGGGAAAACTTCTAAACCATTGTTTTAAAATACCCTATGTATGTCTCTGTCTATTATTATTATTATTATTATTATTATTATTATTATTATTATTATTATTATTATTATTATTATTATTA